>VKOC01000975.1:0-153249 GCA_009364415.1 Spea multiplicata | reverse complement strand
TGGCTCCAAGGGCAAGGTATCTTTCTCCTTCATCTCACCAAGAATACTGAGCCTACAATACCCACAACCACCATCTGTTCATCAATCAGTATTATTATTATTATTATTATTATTATTATTTATCTTTTATTTTTTATTTATATAGCGCCAACAATTACGCAGATTAATACAAAACATATATTCAAGGGGTCTGACAAGACGAGAATTGACATTGTATACTACTTTGTTACTGAATAAATATACTTAAGAAGACTTAGAAGCTGTGGTCTTGATTGCTGTTTGGTCACTGGAAAAGTTTAGATATTTAAGACAAAGAATATCTAACATAACCTTAGACTGTTATTTCTAATTTAATATGTATATACTGTATATTTATATATACACATATCTCTAGAATAAGACAGACTTGGGTAACTTCGTGAGTAATGCAGTATGTCATTGCATTGTTTTCAAACAGAGGAGCTAAATTAACAGGAAAACGCCCACTTACCTTAAGTACACTCTTAAATATAAACAAATACACATTTGAATATAATTGATTGATAACCAGTATCATGCCCTAGAGCCAATTTTGCTAGCATTTTTCCCTTCAGTCAACTTTACTGACATTATACAACAGTTAGTCATATATATATAAGGAAAACTTCCTCAACATCATCCAAACAGGGCTGTCTTTAAACATAAAGGGGACAAGGCAACTTCCCTTGTGAACTCCCAGCTCATACCTTAAAGTGAGAGAGGTCTGTGCAGCTACTGGTATCAGGCTGTTCCCTAATGATTCCTGCTTGTGACGCCTGCTTCTGAATGCTGGCATATTTCATATCCTGGTGCTCTTCAACAGCAGATGAGAACCAATGAATAGTGAAAAAATGGTCCAAGGCCCAGAAGTCTGGTGGCAGTCAAGTTCAACAGCAAGAACTAATTGGTGAGATGGTTAAAGTCCTTAAGCCAGGTGCAAGAACTAGGTGCAAACTCCAGGGATTATATGGGATATGATCCCAATATTTCTATATTCTATATTGTCCTCCCAATAAAATTTCCCAGTGTGGTATGATATCCCCAGTATCATAATACCCTGTTACATATGCAATAGGGCTCTTAGCATGTTCCATCATAGATGTTCCATGGCATGTATGGTCTACAAATAATTACATCTTACTCTGCTGTAGAATACCACTGTTTTTGTTTAAAAACTCCTGGCTCTCAACTTGTTTGCTTTTCACACATACCGTGGCAGTAAATCAAACCTTAACGAGAGAATGGCTGCATAACATTGGCAACCCTTGGAGACTTTACCACCTAGTAATATGATAAACAATAAGAATTCTGCTGTACGTGTTCGGTTTGAAATGTGACCTGCTGGCTGGAAAAAGAAAAGGCTGCGTACTGTATATTTACAGCTTACTGTTTTCTAAATATCTTTTTTTTTTCTTCATGCTAAATGACTGAAATCTGGAGCAAAACAGCAAGGCAGTTCATGTTAACTTTTGTATAACTGTCTTATTGAAAGGCAGACAAGGCAAAGTGAGTATGTTGTGGTCTCAATAATGTTGTATGGACTAAATAAGACGACGGGAACATGCAGTTCCGGGCGCGGGGCAGGTGTTTTTTTTTCTTTTCCAGGGCTAGGATCCAGATCCCCCGTAGTGCTGCGGGGGGATCAACAACAGAGATAAAGTAGGTAATTGGTGATACTTGACCATATCCATCTAAGGAAAAGGTATATTGAGAAGTGGCCTATTGTATCTAGAATAGAGATTAAATGGACTAATTGTTTACACATTTTTGTACCTGGATTCAGTCTAAATTAAGTTGCGGTGGGAAAAGTCTAGTGGAATATACAACAATGTGCAGGCTCATTTCAATTACACATGATTACCTTTTTCCCTGTGCAACAGACTCATTCAATGATTAAATGAAATTAAATTACATGCAATGTAAGCAACAGTATAAGGGTAACCAATGTTTCAGTGAACAATGAAGAAAATCTGAAATATAAATATTTGAAATGTGTACAGAGAGATGGAATTGCTTATACTGTAATAATCATCAGACAAGCTGTTAATTGCAGTGCTTGTTTTATTTTCAGCATTGCGAAATAAATAATTCAAAAGGTTATAGTTTCTTCAATGGACAATATATTGTATTCTTAGTTCAAAGTAGAAGGATATATGACACTAATCTGCAAGATCTCCAACTATGAAAAGTATTTGTGTTATAATATACTTATATAATAAACCCATTCAGCAGTGCAGAAGGATTTATAGTTAAAAGTGTGATTCTTATATTCCACTTTTTGGTAGAAGAAGAAAATGAAAATGTTCACAGGGTTTCTAAAATATGGAGTGTTGCATTCTCGTCTACTCAGTCATTGGGCCACTTTATTGATTAGCCTCATTTCTCAATTAATTTAATGTATTAACATTGAAGAACACATCTCCACTTCTTCCAGGAGTTATGGGGTATGGGTTTACATTGCAGAGAAACCCTTGCCCAAAAGGATATTCATATGGCTTTAAGAAATCACTTTCTATTGCCAAACATTCTTTTTAGGAGTCAAGAGCAAGCATTAAAAGACAGGATTTTTGCTTTTCAAGCAGAATTAAATACACATATGTCAATATGGACATGTGTAAAAGATTTGCTTTGAGGATATTCATTCCTAATTTATGTGTCATCTTAATTCCACATGGACCATTTACATGGAGAATTTGACTGCCTAAGAACATCTGGATGAATTAGTGGTTCAGTCAGTCCAATTAGCCAGATACTGCTCAGACAGAAATATCCATACAACATGAGCTGTTTCATTGTTTGCTGCCAGTCATAAACTTAGCTTAAGAATAGCGACATACCTACATTTTACAAATAAATTCGTGTTAATTTATTGTATATCTTTAACATTCTTTTATCTTAAGTCTACATCATTACTATTGGTTTTATAACAAGAACCAAGAAAAGTGCAGACCCCACTTGGCACCCATGTCAATGGTGGACAAACTCAAACTGAACAGCTGTAGCACTTCTAAATTAAATAATCACGTTAGATAACCGTTCCTATTGACCTGAATTGGGTTTTGTTCACTTAACACAGAAACGATGCACAACAATGGAGAAATAATTGACAGTAATAATCAGGGGGGGGGCCACCAAGGAGGCAATTGTCCTAATTCTTCAAACAATGGAGGCAAGAGTTCAGTGGAGTTACCTGAGACCTACTTGTGTGTTAGAGTGTGTATGATAAAGTGAGTGTGTGTAAATGTGTCCAGACCCTGATTGACCTTGCGACACACTGGGGAGATAGGTGCTAGATATACCAGGTAACATTCTACATGAGCATAAAAACATTCTTGTCATCATGTGGCAGCTGGCCTTAAAGTGCCAGGGCGCCCCTTCACCCCCAGTTTGGCCCTGAATGTGTTTGTGTTAGTAAGAGGGAGATTGTGTGTGTGATTAAAGTGAGTAGTTACTTTGCATAGAATTTTGAGGTTCTCCCTTTATATATCTATCATTACATTGAAACTATTCTACCCTGCGTTTTCCAAACCAATACACCACCTTCCATCCTTAAACTCACCACCGTGTAAATAATAATACTTTTTTTATACAGCTCTGTATACTTTTAGTAGCTGAGTTTGAAACGTAAACCCAGCCTAATAAAATATATCAACAAAGACAAGAGTGACCAGTATGGAAATAAAAGAAAATGTAAAATCAAAATATTGAAAGATGCAAGGAGGCAGCAATATATTTGGCCTGTTAAATTGTTGCATCCTGCACATGATGAGATGTAGCTTGCAAATAACTTAGACAATGAGTTTATGGAATCACATCTGGCAGAGAAAAATTCAATTACATGGATATCAAACACCTAATGAAAGGAAAGAAATCAATTTTATGTAACAAAGGGCAATTTTAAAATTGTGACTTAATGAAAAAAGCTTATATAAGTAAAATTCCACTTTCATTTCTTTTCATGAAAAAGACAAATTCATACAGGCATGTTAGAGAAATGTATTTTACAAAGTATTTTTAATATGTTGCCAAGATGTAAAATCATCTATTGCCGTAGTCACATAGCTCCATCTAGTGGTTATATGCCTGTTTTGTTAAACTTATTTTGATTTCTTTTTTCAAACTTGTCCTAATAAGTACAAAATATAATAGTGTGCCCCACAAATTAATAGGGCTCTATGTTTGCGTTTCGTTTTTATTATTTCCAACTGCTCCATTGCGCCATGGGTGGGGAAGGGGGCAGTGGTTGCCATCACCAGTCCTGGGGACACAATTTTTTTTCAGTTCTTTTAGTTTGTTTTTATTAGTTTAACTCCTTTATAATGTAGATGGCAAGAAGTTTCTTTTACTACATTTAAATGTTTCAGGTGAGGACATCTCTCCGGTGAGTAAATATAATTTGAATGCCCTTGTGTGCAACTGGCAAAATTTAAAGTTATGGACACTCAAAAACAACTCACATGCTAGTGAATATACACATTGTTTTGCAAGTTGCTTTTATCAGGATGCAATCTTAAACTGAGTCTCATCAGTAGAGTTTCCCCTTTATATACCATACCTAGAGTATTTGGCACCTGGGGCAGATCCTGTATGTGGCACCCCTCCACACACACACTAAAACTGCACAGCTTCTATCATTATATACTGGCGCATATATTGATGGTGGTACAGCATAACTGTTATCATTATATACTGAGGTAAAGATTGACGGTGGTACAGCATAACACATATCACTATATACTGAGGCAAAGATTGACGGTGGTACAGCATAATCCCTATTACTATACATTGAGCCAGGCATTGACAAACAGCAGCAAGCTTGGAAAATGATTGTTAACAGCAATCACACTCCTATCATGCCCAGGCATACCCAGATTCCATCATGTACTGGCTGACTTGGCATGATAGGAGTGTGATTGCTGCTAGCAATCATATATATATATATTGAATAATTGTTATTGTCTTTGTTGTCCATTTTGGTGTGTTACTTATACTTTTTAATAAAGATGTGGTTTAAGCACATCCAAAAATTTGGACAAGAAAAATAATATGATAGTATACGTAAATATTATATATATATATATATTTATGAATATGCTAACAGGCAATTCACACTTATCATGTCCAGGCCAGCCATACATGCAGGGAGCGACTGGGCATGATAGGAGTGTGATTACAGCCTCCCTATGCCATGCTATCTCCCCCCACACACTTACATAACACCCATCACTCACACATTTACTAATCCACATTTTCCTCTGTCACTGTCACTTTTCCTGCTATAGCTCCTCTTCGTTCTTCCTCTTGGCTCTTTAATCTGTGTCCTTCCGGTGCAGCTAGTCCTTCTTCGTTCTTCCTCTTGGCTCTTTAATCTGTGTCCTTCCGGTGCAGCTAGTGCGGAAGGCTGTGGGAACGCGGCTTCAGTGTTGTGCCTTGGGATATGACATCAAATCCTGATGCACAGGATCAGTTGCCTCGTGCATCGCACGGGAGCAGAATCAGAGGTCTGCATTAACAGACCTCCCGCTCCCTTGATTAGCTTTAAGCTGATCTCCCCTACCGAGCCTGCTCCTCTAGTGGCGGACAATACTGTCCATCTCTGGAGGGGTGCTGGTGTGGTGTCACCCCCCTGATGAGCGGTACCTGGGGCGGACCGCCCCACCCCCCCGCTAGGTACTCTACTGATACCACTCAGCTTCTTTGTTAACAGACCCCACTGGGTTGGGTTTTGAGTGATATTGAATTCACTTATGTGAACCCTAGCTAAATGCAGGATGACTCTTTACAGAATACAGAGGTATAGCATAGAGCCCGTGACACTGGAATAAAAAGATACAAACTCAGGCTTGCCAAACACCACAACATAGATCATAGAGGGGCAGTCCCTTTTGGAATTATATGGCTAATGAGCTGGTAGTTTGTGACAAATCTTCTAGACAAACACATCAAGTTTTTATAATACTGCTTGTGGTAAATAACATAATGTCCTAGTCTTATTATCCAGTTAAATCTTCTGATTAACTAATGTGAGATGTAAAAAGCACTTGATTGGCATTGGCATAAAGAATCAGTTCAACGTAATGTTTGAGTTTGGAAAATAATCTAAATATACCATGACTGCCTACAATGGCATCTGCAGATGAACAATCTTCATTAGAACAAGGTAAAAAAAAAGTTATATCCGATACCAAACTACTTTCAGGTTTACAACAATGTATTTAAAATGCATGAATTTCCCTTTAATAGATAGACAGCACAGACATTGTGAAAAGATTACTTAGGATAAAATAAGTGAAATTCTTTACATTTGAAAAGAAAAAGTCATGTTATATGTGTGTTTTGCCTATCTTTCACATTGTATCAGCTGTTTTATTGTATTCTCAACACAGTACAACGTTCTAGATGAATGATGCTAAATTACTCCGGGACTTGGAAGGACACAGCAGGCATGAAAAGACTAGACGTTATTAAGGGAATAGATTTCAAACTTTGTCAAGTTAAATACTTTTATATACAAATTTCAAAATAGCTGAAGGATTATTTATATCTCGTATGTTAATATAGTTAATGCTGAACAAAAAACAATGTAATTTATGTAGCTTACACTAGTCTGATTTATGAACATTATGTGCATATTCACATTACAAAACCACCAATGAATTCACACACATAATATTATCTGCCAAGCCTACATGATAAATCATTCTTTATCTTCCCAAACAACCAACTTCATTTTACTTTTAAATTCTTATCAAAGACTAACAGGATATTTATCATAGTTTAGGCCAGGGTCCACCAACATCAACTAGACAGTTTTGTTACTTATTTCCTTCTGCTTATTATGTTATATTGACTCAACTATTGATTCAAGTAGCAGTTGGCAAACTAAACTTTTCAGGAAAAAACAGATCACGCTCTAAAACTAGCAAGCTATTCAACTACTAGTACACAATTCAACAAAATAATATTTTTTAACCCATTTAAATAGATGTAAACATTTTGCAGGAGTGTCATCTAATCACAGCCCGAGTTATAATGATTGATCATCAAAAAAAACATGACAAATATCAAACAGTTTAACAATGTATTAATATGTCACATATCTGTTGTGGTCATATATATATATTTATATATGCACAACGTTCTTACAACTACATTATTTAACCAAAAGTATGTTTACACCCTCATAATTGTTACGTTTCAGTAACACCCATTGCTAACAGTGGTATAAAATCAAGGAGTAATAGTGTATATGTCATATAGCCATATGATGTATATGTTGTGGTCAAATGTATGATCATTGCAGAGTTAGCTTTCTTATAACTATAATATGTTGAGATTATTGAAGACTTACAATTTTGTCGTTACTGTATAGTTATATTTCTAGAGATTGCCATGAAATTAAAGTCATACATTTCCAAACAATAATGATGATACTTTTTTATTCTAAAATATGTACCAGTATTGAAATGGCCTCCATTATACTATGTTTTAACCTCTCTCTACCTGATATGCCAACTTTGTGTGATACAAAGAAGATGTCTACATGTGTCTATAGATTTCTAGACAAAATATTTGATGGTCAGCATTGAAAATGTACTAATACTCTCTACATCCCATCAAATCGCTTAGAAGTAGTGACACTCAATGATTCTTCCCTAACTTTCAGGTTTCCTAATTGCTACTTCACTGTGTCTCTGATATTTATTTTCATCTAGTTAACTTGAAAACTGAAACTATTACACCGGTATATAATGACTAATTATTAAACATATATATATATATATGTATATATATATATATATATATATATATATATATATATATGTCTTTATGCTAAGGGTGACAGATAATGCACTGTTGGTGATCCAGTATTAGAAAACACACCAATGCAGTCATTAAAGCCACCCTGTAAAATGACAGATTGTGTCTGTTATTTACTTATACTGTATTTGGATAAATTAGTGTTAGGCTCGGATGTTTATTAGACAATAGATGTAATAGTAATTGTCATATATTTATTGATTATTTATCAATACATTTATTTTATATAGTTATATGTAGTCAATTTTGAAAGTATGTGCCACTTAAAATGTGCCTTATTTGTTTCATGCACTAATGGCAGTTGTTATTCATAAAGCATTTTGTAAGAAATGTTGACCAATAAACTGAGTAATAAAGATCGTATGTAAATTTGTTTTATTCAGGCAAAAACGCAACAAAGGTTTCAGAAATATAAATAATGCATGGTTATTTGAGTTCAAAAGAAACATTAATGATTGATAGGTGATCTTGTGTTCTATTGAGAAACTGCCTAAAAGAACTAGCATTTCAAGTAAAATGTACAAATGCGAATAATTGATTATCGGTAAGTCTACAATCAAATGTAAATGCTGCTGAGAATGGTTAAAAGGGAACTGTCAAGTGTGATGAAAGCATAATACACACCTATCACTTGTGTTTTTATTACTATGTTTATTTAATGATTATTTGTAACCCCTTCGTGACGGGAGTTTTTTTTGCCATTTTAGCATACTTTTGTACACCCATGATTCCCTCTTTCTATGTTTAGTGTACCTACACAAATTATATATCATTTTTTTCATGGACAAATTGGGCTTTCTCTTTATATTACTTTTTTGTATAGTCTGTCATTTAGTATGAATTGAATGTAAAACAGCAAAAAATTTGAAACCTCCCCACACACATTTTCTCGCAATTTTACTTAGGGTTTTTTTACTTTATAAAATATTGTAAGGGAGCAAAATGCATTCTTACATTCTACACTTTTTAATTATTTTTTAACTTTGGATTGGGGAATTTTGTTTTGGTTTTTTTTTTTAAAGAAGACAGTATTTTTGTAGTGGGAGCACCTAGGTTTTTGTGCACCAATCTTCATATTTTTATTTTAAAAAAAATGCTCTTGATTTTATTTAGTTATTTCTATATTATTGATTTGTTATTATTATTGTTATCACCATTATTATTATTTGTAGTAGTAGTATTATCAGTATTATTATTTTTACACTTCTTTTTACTGGAGATCCCTCTCTTGGGACTGGATGGTACCTCTTATGATGTCATGTGAGATCACTGGAGTCTGTTGAAGTATTAATTTTCTCGTTAGACCCCTGGAACTCTCTGGCAAGCCATTGCTAGGATGGTAGGTATAGCACCTGTCTAGCCGAACACAGCTATTGCAAGCGTTGGGGGCTGCAAAGACGCAATTGCCTAGGTAAGCCAGGTAAGTATGTATATGTGTTTGTATATATGTATGTATGTATGTATGTATATATGTGAGCATGGATGTGTAATTGTGTGTGTATGTGAGTATGGATCTGTTTGTGTGAGCATGGATGTGTGTGTATAAACATGGATGTGTAATTGTGTGTGAACATGGATGTGTACGTGTTTGTGTGTGAGCATGGATGTGTAAGTGAGGTGAGATAGAGTGTGTGTTAGAATGAATGTGTGTAATTAGTGTAAGTGTGTTTATATATGTGTGCCAGAGTTTATGTTGGAAGGGGGCAAGGGGCAAAGAACACATAGACAAGTTGTTTGGGGGCAATGATGGCACAGACCAGCTGTTGAATTTGGGAGGCCTGGGGCAATTTTCTGCACCAGGGCCCTGTGGTTTCTTTATGTTTCTAATATGTTTCTTTCTCAAATAAATCCAAATAGCATAGAAACCAACTCCCTTTTGTAATATTTGTGAACTTAAAAACTATAATTCTAAACCCAATAAAATAAATCACTGCGAGAAACAATACAATTACATGGACCTTTGAGACTTTAATCGAAGTGTTGAAGTTCTATATTATTGTTAGCCGAGCGGGGAATTACTTTCCAGCACTCAAGCAATTATGGACGATGTTTGGAGGAGTCAGGCGCACAGATTTAATCAATATTTCGGAAATTAAACTGGGAACATAACCTGATTTCTATTAATGCAAACTACAAATACAAATCAGGAAATCATGTAACGTACATAGTGTGAACAACCAAACCTTTACATGCCATAGGTTTAAAATAACATGAGGATTAATGGTGTGTGAAACTTTGAGCAAAGGTAATTAAGACTAAAAAAGTAAATACCAACTTTTTTCATAAAATTCATTTTATCTGCCTTTATTTTTCTTTGGATCTATGCTATGTATTGAACCATGTAGCATGTTAAGCACTTCGGGTACCCTGATTACACAACATATTATTAGCACTGGAGCATACTTTACACATTCTGAATTTCTTTCTTTATAATGGTTTTAGAATTTAGACTAAAAAGCAATACTGGTTATAGGGCGGACAACCTTTATACCAAGATATTAAGGACATCAGTATTGATCATAGAATGGATATACTTTTACTTTTATACCTTCACGTCTTCAGTTGCCTCTGGTCTGTCTAATATTGTGGAAATGGTACTAGAAGAGGAATTATATTGTACATAAACAAATTTGGAGGTTACCATCTCTGTGTGTTCCTCCAATAAATTAAGGCTGATACATTGCACAGCTGTCTGACCATGACGTCCCACAATTATACATGAAAAGAGAGATATTAAATATCATAGGTAAAATTCTAATACTATGCATTTGAGTACAATTACCCACCCAGTCCAGGGTTATAAGGACGAGTCATGCACTTACCCACTGAGAGGTGGTGCTATGTATATACCACCCACAGTAGGCAAAGGCAGAGTTTGGAGAAGAAGAAGGCGTAGGTGGAAACGCTGAGTCTGGAAGGGTTTGTATGAAAAGGTCAGATGAAGATGGCCGCTGGGATGTTGCGCAGCCTGCCACAAAGGGACCCAAGGAAGAAGGCACTGACGTGCCAGGGTAGGAGATGCCCTGTCGCAGCCTAACCGTGACAGTCCGCTACTGTATATTAAAATCAACATTTTCTATCCTCTCTTTCTCTGTGACATTTTTATAAAAAAAAATAAAAAAAAATAGGTGACACAATGTAATTTATTGCCCACAATGCAGCCGTTTCTTGCCGTTTCTACCCATATGCCAGGTGTGTATCCGCAAACATTTCAAAATGAGAAACGTTAAAAGAATACAAGAGCAAAATAAGAAATCTGCTTAATTTGTACGTTGTAGTCTAGAAAATGAAATGGTTAAGTACACCAACTAAGTGTCAGTTGGCAGAGGTACATGGTGCAGTTATTCTCCTGACACATACTTCAATAAATCCAATTTGTATTTGGAGGATGCATTTACTGCTTATAGCATCCAGTTGCTAAATTAGAAAATCACATGAAAAAGTCAGAGGAGGGAATTCAGGAGAGCCTTCACTATGTTGCCGTTGCTATGGAAACCACCTCCATCTGTTCAGCTTCCCTGTCTCATTTTCTCTTTATCACAAAGCACAATCATGGTATAAGAAAATAGCTCAATTTAATGTTTTGAAGCTATGGAATAAGTTATATATCTCTATAGAGGAGTGACTTCAGTAAAGTACTTCATTTGTTTAGCGTACATCTTATCTCCTTGACCTCTACTATATGTGACTTGTAGCTCTTCTTTCATCTCATTGCTTCTACTACTTGCTTGGCTGCCTTACTGAAACCGTAACAAAACTAACAGTCCAGCATTACTGAATTAAAACTTTTATGAAAAATACACAAACAACACATTAATAAAATCAGAACAAAAAATGTAGAGGGTTAAAATCCAGCTCTCTAGAAATTATACTGTTGCCTACCAATACTAATGTTCTTTAAGCAGCAGTTGCAGTTCCATTGTACATTTTATCAGCACGACACAGTCTTTCAGAAATCTTCAAATTGAAAAAATAGAATAAATAAATAAATAGGACATCATGAATATAGTGGAAGGGGGACAAAAAATGAATTATGCTCCCATATAAAACTGCTATTAAGAAAAACCCCGGCACGCGTTTCGCTAACCTTTAGCTTCATCAGGGGAACTGAACTGAAAAGAGAGTCCAGGTCACTTAGGGTGCGTTAGTCCACAAACTTTTCAATCTCTAACACACCTCCAGGAAATGTGTTTGTGATTATAGGAATGTGTTAATGAAAATCATTTGGTTTTTGATGTAGAAAATAAGATACTCTCTCAATGCCCTGATCATGAGGGATATTACAATATATCAACACCAAACTCGCTAAAAATGGTGTATCACTATTTTTATGAATTTTTGGAAGGCGATATAAAGTTGCGGTTGTAGAGGCAACTGGCATGATGTATTTACCTTACAATGTATTTCTCTCTCTCTTTTCTAATCATTTTATAACGCAATGAAATATGGGTGTGCTTCACAAATAATTGTAATAGTAAAATTATTACATGTGGCTTAAGGAAAACCTCAGATGTTGTGTTGGATAAAATACTGACGTTTGTTATTGAAGGGAGATGTTTGGCACAATATCAGTCAAACAGTTGTGACTTTGTATGAATTTAGCCACTTATCTCATGTTAATTGCAGGAGGCAAGGTGAAATCATCTGAATGAAATATTTTGATTAGGAACATTCTGTCCCAAATTGACGGTTGTTTTTATTCTAATCGTAAATAGCACTGACAATTTTCTAGTTTTCTATGAAGCTGAAGTCTTAGGGTAGCTAAAATGTATATCATTTTATTTTTTTAAGTTTGTTTCCTAAAAAGATTGCATTTACAAACTGTTATCAATACCAATTCAATTGCTACTCTGGTTTTTTTTCCTGCAGTTGCACATATTCTGTATGACATCCAAAGCAACATAGAAAAAGCCTCAAAAAATTAACACTAACTCAGCATAGCCTCCATAGACTTCATTAAAAAGGTACTTCAGCGTTATCTTTTGTCTCTTTGTTGCATCTCTGATTAATGGCCCCCTTAGCAGGTTTGTTGTGGTGCCATGTTCTTTCCATTTCTTAATAATGGTTTTAATGGTGCTCTGTGGGATGTTCAAAGTTTCGGATATTTTTTTTTATAACCCAACCCTTATCTGGACTTCTCCAAAACTTTGTCCCTGTCTTGTTTAGAGAGCTCCTTGGGCTTCATGGTGCTCTTTGCTTGGGGATGCCTTTGCTCAGTGGTGTTGGCGTCTCTAGGGCCTTTCAGAAAAGGTCTATATGTATTGAGATAATGTGACACTTAGATTGCACACTGGTGGATTAATTATGTGACTTCTGAAGGTAATTGGTTGCACCAAATCTTATGTAGGGGCTTCACAGCAATTGGGTTAATACATATGCACACACACCCCTTTTCTGTTTTTTATTTTTTAGAATTTGCTTAAAAAGTTATTTTCTTCATTTCACTTTACCAATTTGGACTATTTTGTGTATGTCCAGTACATGAAATCCAAATAACAATCAATTTCAATTCCATGTAATGCTACAAAATAGGAATGCCAAGGGGTGAATACTTTTGCAAGCCACTATATATATTTTTTTTTAAAGAAAGCCCACTTTGTCCTGAAAATTAAATATAATTTGTGCACACACACTTATTGAGAAACGGGAAAATTACAGCTGAACAGAGACATGGTAAAAGTCCTGAAAGAGTTAAGGAAGAGATATATATGAACAAAGTAATAAAACAGAAAATGTACAGTAACGGTATCCTTTATGCCAGATAAAGGCAGATTCTTGCCAATGCTACTAATTGATGAACACAAGCAGCAAGCAATCAATTAACAATCAACAAAATAAAACAACTCTGGCATTATAACATAACAGTGCTGATAGGAGAGAGACAAAAAGCCACACAGAACAACAACCTGAAAACCACTTGCACACAGAGCACTCGCAGTATTTAATAACCTGATCGTGTTGGCAACATTTTTCATATTTGGCTCTCCTATAAATGTATTTGCTTTATACAAGGATAATCACATACTGTTGTCTTGTGTGATTTTATTTTCACGATAACCCCACGGCAGTTTCAGATGTTCCTATTACATATCAGTCCACAATTCTCATAAAAACTTATAGAGAATGGTCAATGAGATTTGGCTTCGACACGGATGATTTTTATTACACATATGCTTGCTTCACAGGAATGCAGCATCAAGGAGTCCCGTAGGAATATCAGAGTATATAATATTACGCCCTTCTTTTTCTTCACCAGCCCAGCATTTTGGTTGGTAGGTGGTGGATATATTTCTAAAATGCCAACTGTGGGTTAGGGCTTTAATAGTATTTTACTCTAAAATGGTATTGAATTTCTTTATAACAAACGTGTTTATTCAATTGATATAGTTTTTGTACACATTGGAAATGTCACAGTGGAACTAGGTCCCCGACCGCTCAACTTTTTGGTAGTGGAGGCAGCCTGGATGGTTGGATGCTGCCAAATGGCAGCGGGAAACACCGCCATTTAAAGGGAAAATGAGCATGGAGCGGGGCGTGTCAGGACCCCGCTCTCACGTCCCGAAGAAGTGGTGCTTCACCCGGCAATCTCCGGGTCAAACCCGGAGAGCTCCCAGGTATGCTTATGGGGCATTGGATGACATTTGTGGCGCCCATACTGTATACGTGCGATCAGTTCATTGCTCCAATATCCAGGAAGTTGAGTAGGTGGGTAAAAGAAGTGCTAAAATAATTACTTACAGAGGTTTAATGAAAGCATTATGCATTTATTACTTACAAACGTAATGCTGTATAATAAATTATAGGAGCTCTCCTTTAAATAAAGAAGCATGTCATTTCAGATTCTTTAGATGGATTTATTCATAGTTTCATCTTAAAGTCCATCTGTCAATACCATTATACGGAATAAAAGCATCTTGACATGAAACAGCATACCTGTCATTATACTGTCACAGAATTCAGTTTTTACCTTTCGGTTTCAATCATCTGATACCCTGTCATAACATCATGTTCCGTTTGGACCAACAAATGGATTTCTGAGGTGATAATATAACAATTCTAACCTTTCACTCGCAGTGTCTCGTTCTTTCTTTCCTTTTTCGCCCAATTATACTTAGAAATAAGCATTTCCAAATTCAATAATACGTTATTATTTTCTCAGAGTAGCCTTGTTGAAAGAGAGATTTTACATTCGCTATAATGATGTGATAATTATTACGACAAGTGCCTACAAATCCATAAATGTTCTTTGTTTCTTCTTGTTATTGGATAGACATTTCATAAATTGACTCAAGGTAGATATAAGTACAGAGTGAACAAATGAATGGCCTAGCATATTATTAAATTATTAGTATTGAAAAGATTCAAGGCTGACAAAATAAAAAATCAATTTGAAAATGAGTTTCTTTTGAAAAATGTAGACGGGGGAAAAAAAACATAAATACCCCATTTCCCTGCATCTATTTTTCTTTTGCATTACCCATGACTGATAACTTGCTAGCGATGAGGGTGGCTGTCGAGTCTTGATTTAGAAATATACTCCATTCAAAATTTCATAGAAAAAGGAAATGTTATGCATTTTTAACATAGGAAAGAAAAGGAATCCCTGATCTTTCAGTTTCCTGCAGAAAATGATACGTTGTTCCAGTAGCAATTATTTATCTTCCCGCTGCTTTGGATTCTTGCTGTTTTGGTGCCAACGTCCCAACTTTGTTTAACAAAAAATGTTGTATTAGCACAGCGCTGAGGCTGGAAATCGGCCCTGGCACGTTTAGGACAGCGACTGATAAACATACCTGGGAACCCTCCTGGTTTCCCTCGGAGACTCCAGGTGAAGCTCCACTTCACTGAGCCTCAGGGTCACAGTCTGAAATGTCTCGGCCCCAGGAGGGCCATTTAGGCACGTCGCATTCACCGCCCATTTCCTACCCCATACAAATGTAAAGCACTTGGGGCTAGCCCTGTACCATCAGTCCCATTCACCAACACCATTGATCCCCCCCCCCCGAAGAGGGAGGTCTCCAGGGATCCGGAAAACTTATTTTAGAAAATATTTTTATAAAAAGAAGATCATCCTTCTCAAAAGCCTATATAACACTAGAAGTGGTATTCAGTTATTTCCAAGGCAGGGGGCATCTCAGATCTTCGTTTAATTTTCAAGGTATGACATTAGTCAACGTCTAAAGCATTGAGCTAAATTAGGTACATGAAACCAAAATGAAGGTGCAATATAACAGCGGGTATATATATATATATATATTTGCTTATTCCGTGAGATCGTTTTAGAGCACATTTAAGTGTTAAACGCTTAGTAGCAATTTACTTTTCAGGCAGAGAATGACAGCTTTCTCAGCATCTGACATATATTAAACAAAGCCACTGGTTAAGCCACAGATGAGATGCAGATTACTGTAATCAACGACGGAAAAGGGAAAAAAAAGATGATCTCAAACTGCAGGAATTGTGTCATCCTGATTAAGTCAATGACTAATTTATTAGGCTGTGCTATAGATAACATGCAGATTGACTCCTGTAATAAAGTGGAAAAGCACTGTATTTACATACGGTATATACAGTATATATACAGTATATACATCTTGATTGTGTTAAGATGAGAGACAATAAACACCTTTCTCATATATATATATATATATCTCGACTGTTGGCAATCAATAGGTATAAACTAGGTAATAACAATATGAAATAGCATCATTGCTTTTTTTTACAAAAACCCCCCAACATATTTTCATTGCAGTTTGAGCTCTTTGTAGAATTGTCTGGTCTGACATTTATTTTCCCGGCACGTAACTTCCAAACACGTCTCTTGTCTTGAGGACAACTCAGCATTAATTGCAGCACACATTTTATATTACCAATAAAGTGGGTTTTATGACAGACAGGAGGCTCATATTATTCTTAACCTTGCTTTACTCAACTTCCAGCAGCAAGCAGAAGCATACATGCGTTAGATACACACAGAAAAAGTTTAACAGTCATATAAGAGTCCACCAATCAGGACATGTCCATCTTAATAAATGCAGGGGTTGCCACAGGAAATCCTTTTTTCTTTGCTGCTCCTAGGAAAAAGATAATTGATGTGAATATGTATCACATTATAATATAAATATTATACTATTCATTAAATATTTATTATTAGTATATTAAATGTATGCCTTTCGTTCATCTCCGTGGATGTATGGGTCTGCTATGAAGACATTGGATTGATGGTTTCATTTTTCCTATTTCTTCTAAAGGAAAACCGGTTATGTTTCTCAGTTTACAAGATGGATGTTTTGCATATTTTCTACTTTGTCAATTAACAAAGAGGTATCCTCTGTGGCTAGCATTGCACTTATTTATATAGAAATATATTTCCTGGCAATATATATGTTTATTTAATTAAAATAGCACTTTGTAGGTTTGTAGGAATATAAAAGTAATAAACCTTAACCATAGTCATCGACTGCTCTTGAATTAGTGCCCATTTTTATGTCAGTTATAAGAATGAAACGAATGAAAAGTCCAAATGGGAATCTCACTGTATTTAAGTTTGCTTTCACTGCCATTCCTAACAGAGAGAAGGTGCAATCATCATCTAGCAGAGACGCGACCATAGAAAGCACTGTCATCATCCTCACAATAAGGCTTTGCTCATCTCATCCCCTGAAAGTATAATTCCTATTCCCAAAAAGGGAGGCACAAAAGAAACAAAAGGTATGTCAGCGTCATTTACACAAAAGAGCCATGATAATACTTGCCTTCCAATGGGTGGGACATCAACTGGATTCTCCCAGTAGAACTCTGACAAAGGTTCTATGTGGAGAATATAATATACCTTATCCATTCTTAAGCCCCTGTCATTAGAATGATAAGTACGCTAGAGTCTTTTTATTGTTTTGCATACATACTCATTATTCTCCAGTGGATGATTAATAACATGTCAAATTGGGGAAAAAAACGTAGAAACAATTAGAGGTGAATAAAAAAAAATCCTTACACATGGCTTCAAAGGTATATTTTGTTTGATAATACTGGCGGTAATTAGCAATTCCTTTTAAATCTTCTCTGACAATTAATTTAGGTTTTTATGAAGATAATTAAGGTACGCATAAAAGACTTGAAGCTATATTAGATGTAGGAAAATTTAACAAACGAGACTGGTTCTAGGAACATAGGCAACAAGGAACAAGTAATGTAGCCTCAAAACCTTCTTTTATATATATGTATATATTATATATATATATATATATATATATATATACTGCTGTATATAAAATCAATGAGACCAGAGAGCCCGCATTATTTAATAATCTCACTAATTGAGGAATTTTAATATCTTTGCATTTTTTTTTTCTTGTGACGGAAATGATTAATATAGGGTACATTAGTGGAAGGTAAGGACAATTTGTACTAAACACTGTTACTTTATATAGTAACAACACATAATCATACCTGGGAAATGTCCGGGTTTCGCCCGGAGACTCCGAATCCTCCAGGTTGCAGAAGCTAGGTTCTGACACATTCCCCGCCCACTTTCCTCTTAACTGGGGGGGTGTCCTGGGACAACACCGGGAATGCCCTCTGACGTCGACAGGAACGCCCACCAACATCAGAAGGACCACCCACTGACGCCAGCGGGGAAGTCCTGGCCACATCCGGCAAGGGGGTGCGGGTAGCCAGAGCCTAAAAGTTCCCAGCTATGCACATAGTGGTCATGGCTAAATGCCGTTCCACTGCCTGAAGAAAGAGGACATTGACCTGGAAACCCGTAAGCACTTCACCAAGAGACCCCAGCAGGGCCCGGTCTGGGGAAGATGTGGCGGTCCTGGCACTTTAAAATGTAATTGTGGCAGACAGATGATATGACAGTCTGCACGTTATGTTTCTATGCTCGTGTAGTGTCCCGGGCATATCCAGCTGATGGCCGCAACCCTGCATTTGGCCAGTGTGCCCAGTCTGGGCCTGGTTCCCAGGCATGTTTATGGGACTTATATGGAGAGCCTCAATAGCAGGCCAGTTAAGACAACAGTGGCTGTGGCCCTTGTGGAGGAAGTACCTAGAGAAAGCTTTGAGTTATGGATATATCACAAATAAAAATTGTATTTTTTTTTTTAATTTCGATAACTTAATCTAGCCTAAAAAATTAATATTTATTGCTACCACTTTTGTTTTGTTTGATAGAAATATTCCTCCTGGAGATTTAGCAGCGCTAGACACATTGTGATTGGTTTGCAGCAATTTATTTTTCTCACTGTTGTGGATAGCTGGGTAACTAAAACGATGTATGGTCAAATACTGCCCCCTACTGATTAATGTTTACCGGCAGCAAAAACTGAAATTAGATCTTTTCCTGGTTACCTATAAGATGTTTCCTGCACTATACCTGTTAATCAATGTGGAATTAACCCCCCCCCATATATTATAATGTGTATGTATATATATATATATACTCAATAATGTATTTTCTGAAGTCTCCCGGCCGTGTTACCGTCTTAATCTGATTTGTTTTAGGATTACCCATGTTTTTATATGATTTTGTCTTTATGTATATATTAAAATGTATAAAACGGTTAAGATTTTATATTCCCATTATCCTGTCATCTAGCGCCCACACCACAGTATTACCATTATTGCTCTGTACCTTCTGTTAACACGCTTGTTGTCAGGGTGTTATTTGGAGCTGCTAAACTTTTCATCCTACTACCTTACTTGCTATTTCTCATTTTTGGGGCTCAGACTCACACGTAACGGTATATCAATCACAAAATACCGGTGGAAAAAACACTAATTGGGAGTCTGAATAGGAGTCATTTCCAGACTATGTGATCCTCACAATCTGCCCCTTCATCCTGAGATTGGGGCAAAAACCCCAACAGTTGCCAGGTATGGTTACATGGGTCCAGGAGAGAGATGTATGTTATTAAAACTATATATCGTATATATATTATATACATTATATATATATATACATTTTAAATTGTTGAGCAGTACCAAAAACACAGCAAAGACCTCCTCTAGCACTGCAGATAAAGGATGTTTATTGGAATAAACTGAGATAACACCAGAGTTTTGTTACTGCTTACCGGCATTACTGTATAAAGGCGGAAAATATATTGTTTTTTCAGGGGTCTTCCCGTTTGATCACACAAAGTGTAATTACACCGCCTGCCACAGGGGTCGCTTTAGACTATCCAAACTTAGTCTCCATGATTTTTACCGCTGGGGATTTCGTCTCTATGATATGTTCCGCTGGTCGCTAAACTCGTTGGTTTTAGTATGCTGTTTCCGGGTTATAGGTTTTACAGATGGCTCCTCTCCTGGAGCATGAAAACCAGATCTTTTTGGATTTGTTTCACGAGGACGGGCTGGTGATCACTGCCCGAGGTCTGGGCATCGATAGGATTCTGCAGAACTTCCTCAAGCTGTACTGTGACCCGGGAAATCTGGTGCTGGTACTGAACACGAACACAGCAGAGGAGGTAGTCAGAGCTGTCACTCTGTTCTTTGTAAACATTCAGCTGTGAAGTTACTGATTAATGTATACATTTTTATTTAAAACTATAATAGGATTAATAAATTTACTTTAAGTTCTTTACATACTATTTTAATTTATATATTCACAGTTGCACAGCAGTTCATGTTGCCTATAGATAGCATTAAAATCTGTATATCCTTTTTTCCCCCTGCATGGTCATTGTATGCAGAGAGGAGGAACTGATATTTCCTGCTATTATTTGATGTCTGTTGCTTAAGAGTATCAATTATAGGCAGGTAGATAATAAAAAAGTTCTCTAAGTATTGTAGATCACTTTCCAGATGTGCTTTAACTGCTCAACATGCTCCCCGCCATAGGTTAATGTTGGGTGTGCTAAGGCTAATAGGAGTAGTAAGCCATCAACAATTTGATAATTACTCTTCTGCATGCTTTATTACAGTGACATGTTTTATTAGATTAAAACACTTCCTGTGTGACAGAGCATATCATTAAAGTGCTAATATTAACATCTCAGTCTTTTGGGCAACTTTCTACTTGGCGTTTAATCGCCATTTCAGAGAGGCTTTTAAAGGGACAGGCTTTTCCAGATTTTTGTATGCTTCCAATTATTCCACCCATGCCGCAGGGTTCCCCAGTTAACAGAGATGCAACTTGTCTGCGCCAGTGTGATGCTACCCTGCTTTACAGGATAATAAGCTCTTTTGGTGTGATGGTAATGTTTACATTCTCTACAGTGTTTCATAGAAACCTTTTTACGTATTCGAAAGACCAGCGCTGTCCAATTAACATAATTTAACTTTTAATAATGAGGTTTAAGCTTTACCCATATAATGTATGTTTTTTTTTTGATTTTCAGTTTTCATTTCCTATATTTCCCATTGCAGCGAGATAAATTTCTCCGTAACTCGCCTACATTAGCGTGCATCAATGGGGCAAAGCCTGCATGATCAGCTATTTCCCTGTGCTATTCTCATTTAGGTTTTCTTCTAGTTGCCAGAATATACCTGCATGGTTGCAAAGGGTTGTGTGCTATGTGCTGAAATAACATAGAACCTTTCATGCTTTTATTTATATTGATTTTTTTTTTTATCTGTAACAACCAACTTTATTAGGAATATTGATCTGCGACATTGAGGTCTACCATTGATACTGTTGCCTTATTCATATTATAAATGTTTTGGGGTTTTTTGCATAAGAGGAGAGCACCTATTATGTTTCAAGTGTGTATTAATGATATTGTGTTACAAACGTATATTTTTTTCTTTTAAAGGAATATCTAACAGAACAGCTACGTGCAGAAGGAGTTACCCATCTGCCGCGGATTATCACCAATGAGATTGTTAGCAGTGAACGCTATGGTGTCTATACACAAGGTGGTGTGTTGTTTGTTACCAGTCGCATTCTTGTGGTGGATTTTCTTACTGACAGAATACCCGCTAACTTAATAACTGGTAAGTAATGGTTCTGTATATTCTCTCCAGTTTGATTTGAAGAATAATATCTGGCAGAACGCATAGAGCCGTTTATTCCAAGGCACAAATAGAGCAAATTTTTGTGGCAGCTATTTTTTAAACTATTTGTTGCAGAAGTCATTGGAAAATGTATTCTGCTTGCTCCAAAATCAGCACTTTTCATTGAAATGTTAATGGAACAGTAATTTCAGTCTAATTTATTCATTTCTGCAATGACTTTTACTTTACATTAAGTCAATGTCTTCCTCACGCACCTTTAGAGGCAGTGGTGGTACCCGCCAAGAGGTGATCAGCAGCCGCCAATCAGTGAGAAGAAAGAAAAAGACATCACTTTAACCTTTTAAACTTAATAAGCTCACCTTTGATTTCAATATATCAGTAAAGCTGGTGCTATGCATTCTTGGTTTTCAGTCTATATTTACCAACAGATCAGCAAATTGTGCCTTATTTTAAGTACTCTTGTGTGAACCTGCGCAAATGTGCTTTTTAGCTTCTCAGCTATTACAGTAATACATTTTTCTTTTATAGGGAAATACAATCTTAGCAAAGTATATTTGTTTTATATGGACACTGCTCAAATTTAACCTAGACATGGGCAGTGAAGCGTATGTGTTTTCTAAAATATATTCTGATTAAACTTCGGAATAATAATTGAAGGTTAAATTCCTTTAACTGGATTTTGGAATTTTACATGGATCGTAAAGATGAGACATTATTATGTGCAAAAATCATATTAGCTTATTAAATACTTACAAACGTGTATACCGTGGTAATCCTCCTATAACTTTTATTGCCTAGCTGTGGTTAGGGGGAAAAAATCTCAAACTAAAGCATCACTGGGTGTGCGTGTCAGGACAGCCGCTAGATGTCAGCACCACATAGTGGGATTCTTCATTCTTAACCCCTTTGTGCGCTGCTGATAGCTGGCAAATCAAATATAAAATTCCAACTGGAAAGCAAAATGACAACTGCTGGCACGAAAATAAGGTCTCAAATTCAAATCTGAGTAATTGCTTTGGGGAGATTATTTGTGTGAAATGAGCTGTTTATTTATAAACTGTGAACTGGTACATTGTGTTTTTATGCACGATATACCCTGATTAGATTTTCATTCTTCATGCAGTGATGCAGTCACTTTGGTGGAAGGAATGTTTTTTGGGGGGGGGGGTTCTCCTGTTTTTTATGTAAAAACTGCTGTTCTTTTACTCTACTCTACCATTTACTCTACATCGATGCGAAGATAAGCAAGTTGAATTGTCATCTATACTAATGGCATGAACAAGATGTACTGGGATCATAGGCAACCTTTTTATTTTTTTAAATTTATTTTCTAATCGCAGAGAAACTGCCTATTGCTCACAGACCTCCTGAGCCCAGTTTGCCTGTACAGTCTTGTTTCATTCTGAATTTGCAGGGAGCAATTAAGTGCCGTGTGACAATGTCGGGCACAAGAAAAAGTGTTTTATATTCTTAACCCTTCAGAGGAAAGGATACCAGGTCTGTTTATTTGCTTAATGTATTTCAGAGCTCCTGAAGATATATATATATATATATATATATATATATTATATATATATATATATTATATTCTTAAAATCCTATGGAGAGATGCACATACTGGGACAATAACCTTTTTTCTGATTTTAGGTATCCTTGTGTATAAAGCCCACAAAATCATAGAATCCTGTCAAGAAGCATTTATACTGCGCTTATACCGACAGAAGAACAAGCAAGGTTTCATCAAAGCCTTCACGGACAACCCAACTGCTTTCCACACAGGCTTCTCCAAAGTGGAGAGAGTAATGAGAAACCTTTTTGTAAGAAAGCTTTATCTGTGGCCAAGGTACACACTTTGCCTAACGTTCATCATGTGCTTTTAATTTTGATTTATACAAACCGTGAGCAGGACAAAATAGATTCTTTCAACCTTTTTTAAGTAAGGTTATGTGTTTAAGAAAAGGTACCAGACTCGGTACTTTCCCCTAAAGGTTTGTGTTGGTATTTCATAAAGTGCACTGTAGTTTCAAGTTTTGTGTAGTGTTAGTTTAACACGATACAGAAACTTCTCTGCTGTCTTAATCTTTACTTCCAAAGATGTAGTTCTGGGTTGTCCAGCTCAGTCCTCGGGGACAGTCTCCTGCCAGAGCTTAGTGGAATTTCTCTAATTAATATGTAATCAAACAATTAGCCTAGTGCATCATTTAACAATGTGTTATGTATCAGTTTGAAGCATATTGTGCTTGCAATCCTGGAGGACTGGAGTTGGATGGTGCATTAACCCTTTGACACAACACAAAGATTTACTACGTGTACTGCGACTTTATATGCATTTGCAGACAAACTTTCAGGGGTCAACAAATTTTTGTTTTGGATCTATAATATGATCCCAGATCATATTATTTTCATATATTACCCAACCTGGTGCCTGGGGTTTGTCGATTAACATGAATTTACACACTCTTAACACCATACAGTAGCAGATACGCTAACATCTTATGCTTACAAACGCTAGTACACTACAGTAACGCTAACATTCTACACTTATGTGCATATATGCTGACACCATAAACTAATACATACAGTCTAACACAATATGCTGACATACACATTCATGCTAATGATATACTGTAACATTAAGGACACCATACACGCTACCACCACACTCCTATACATGTGCATGCGCGCGCACGCACACATGACACATAAAAATACACAGACATAAAGAACCCTACGTGACCTCACAGCACCTGCTACACCTGAGTCATGATGTCATCCCTGCAAAACCGTGGGGGCAAGGAAGTGGTTTCTAGGCGCCATGACGGGATTTGACGAGCCCTGAACTAGCTGCTGAACCTGCTACTTGATAGCAAGAGCCTACAGATTACTTAGTCAATGTGGAAGCCTACTAAAAGCTTACCATCACCATGTTGAAAAGGCATCTCCTCTCTGGCACAGCATGTTCCATTTCAAACTCTTCTACCCCACTTGGATGCCATCACTCCCTATTTTGTATCATTCGTATGCTGGACTTTTAAAGGAACCTCAATATGTAAAAGGCACAAGTCTGACATGATTTCCTTGCGTCTGCAATGTGATATTGATCCCTAGAGCTGTCACAGGTTGGTTTTCTCACAATGCATGACTGGCTACGCTTCCATTTTTCTCTTTAATTGTATGGATGTTATTTAGGTTCTATATTTTATGTCTGCTTTTAAAGTATGGCAGATTATTTTAGCAATTTGGTTTGAAGTGTTTGTGTCTGAAATAAATAAAAATAGCTTTCGTGGTAAGTAATGCAGAAACTTTTGTAAACCTTCTTACCACAAATGTGGAATTCTTGAATGAATTGTGCTCTATGGATTCAGTAACCTCTTTTGATTTCACTAAAGTAATCTTTATGCCCCCTTAAAGTATGTCAGCCTTAATAATGGAAATCCTTTGATCATCTGATTAGCCTGTGTTCCTCATCTTTTTTCCTGTGTACTTGAAGAATCCATGGGACAGAAAAGAACTGATGCGATGCCAGCTTGCAGTTTTTCTGGGCACTTTAGCTGTGTTTGTGATCTGTATTACAGTAAAACTGACCAAAAATTGGTTTCGGGCAAGAATGGTAGGCACAACAGTGAGCTGTCAGACTCCGATGCTTTGTAAGCTTAATACTGGCACCAATAATTGATGTTGCGTCAAGTATATTTTGAGAAACCATAATTCAGCTGAGTGCTTTTTTTATATTTCAAATAAAATATTATTGTCATTGGGCAATAAAGAACACGTGTGTGTGTGTATATATATGTATATATATTTTAATCACTTTCACTCTTCATATTAGTTTCAAAGCATGGTTTAGTTTGGCAAACTCGCTCACTCTATAGATTTGCGTTGTGGTTAGACGCAAATTATGTCTCTTCCTGATTCAATAAACCTTCAACCATAGTAACATTATGAACATGAAGAATGTCTAGTGGTGTACGACTAAGAACATCTAGTGGTTTAAGGTCTAGAACTGGTATAAATCTATTTTTCCCTCCACAGGTTCCATGTATCTGTGAATTCTTTCTTAGAGAAGCATAAGCCGGAAGTTGTGGAATTGCATGTCTCCATGACCCCCGCGATGATTGCCATCCAAGCATCCATACTGGATATAATGAATGCTTGTCTGAAAGAACTCAAGCGTTACAACCCAGCTCTAGAGGTGGAGGATCTGTCTTTGGAAAACGCCATTGGAAAAGCGTTTGACAAGGTGCTTTTTTTATACCTTATGTATTTTAAACGTAAAAATTTATTTTGGTCCATGCTACTTTAACTTCTTCACTACCTGTAATGTAGCAGGTACATCACAAAAAATACTTCTTTGGTGACCAGTGCTGTACATCGTTAAAATCACTATTGCACAATGATAGAGATAAACCAGTAGCCAAGACACCATTTTATCAGTTGTATCAGATACATCACTTTTTCACCCCAACCCTGATCGCTGCAATCTGCAAATAAGATATTGCTGACCTTTTCCTACTACTACTTTCTTTCCATAGATGATCCGACATTACCTGGATCCTCTTTGGCACCAGCTGGGAGCCAAGACAAAGTCCTTGGTGCAGGACTTGAAAATCCTTCGAACTCTTTTACAGTATCTTTCCCAGTACGACTGTGTAACTTTTTTGAACCTGCTAGAGTCAATGAGGGCAAGCGAGAAGGCATTTGGACAGAATTCAGGTAAATGTGTGAATTTCACTTAAAATCGTTGTCGGTTGTGTACTTAACTTAAATATTAGACTCTCTATCCAAAAAATTACAAACCTATGATCTGTCCCTTTTTTTCCAGATGCATTTTACATTTCTTTACACTCTTAAACCTTAAATCTAAGAGTGTTTATGAATTAAAATATTAGATACGGCATTTGTGTGCCTACTCCTCTCCTCATTTCTCCAAGATATTTTTAAGTTGGTTGGTTCAGACAGCCTGTGTGTGGTTGGGTTACGAGAAGAGAGAGCGCATTGGGAAAGGAAATTGGTTTGATACTAAAGCTCAAAAATAAAGTGCACTCTGTAGTTTTCAGAAACGTACATTTATTTTAGTTTGACATCTGGTATTTTGTTTTAGGCTGGCTGTTTCTGGACTCAAGTACATCCATGTTTGTCCATGCTCGAGGCAGAGTTTACCGTATTCCAGACTCTAAAGCGACCAAGAAGACAAAAATGTCCGATTCCACCGATAACCAAGGTATATCTGAAGTCATTTAAGTTGATTATACCAGATTTCTCAAGAAAAAGTGGCACTGAGACTGTGGTAGGCAAATTGCCTGTTGTCTCAGAGTTCCTTCAATGTGGTCCTTGGGATTGTAGAAGGGCTAAATGTGCTAAAATGTTATTGGGGGAAAATACATCTATGTATAGGACACAAAATGGGAGCTTGAAGGAACGGTTTTAACTACAACTTTCCAAAATCCAACACTGATAGTAATAACAGTAACAGTTTAGAGATTAAACTAAGTAGTGTGTATTCCTATTTAATAAATATGACGTGTGTTTAGTGTTCCACCTTGTCAATGGGAGAAATGATCTTGGCTTCCGGTTCTCAGCGTTGAATTTCTAGTCCTCAAGGTGTTTATCTCCGTTTTTATGTTGCTTGTTGATTTGGTTCTGGTAGACTTTGTAAGTCTTGAGGAAAAGGGGGTATAATTTTAAAAGAATATCACAATATTTTTGGAAACCTATCTGATAAAGAGGGTAACTCTTACATTTTTTTCTCAAACTTTGGTTAGATCAGGTTCACATTTATACCCTGCAATAAATGGAAAAAATAGCTCATAAAACTTAAAATAGTTCTTGTGATCAATTGTTAGTCTTACTTGATGTTCGATCAACTGCACAAATAAATTCACATGACATTTTGACAGTTTGCTATTTTTGTTCGTTAGATGGAAAAAAAGAATTGGTGCTAGAAAGCAATCCTAAGTGGGAAGCGTTGAGTGAAGTTCTGAAGGAGATTGAAACGGAGAACAAGAACTGTGATGATCTTGGAGGTCCAGGTGAGAGCCTTGGTGTTTGCGCTGTAAACCTTATCCGCATGGGTAAATCCTTCCTTGACGTACCCTTAGAAGCCTCTGTTGGACGCCTGAAGCATTCGGTATCTAGAGTTCCTAGTGGTGTTTATGTGAAATACCCCACATCTTACAGAAAGAAATGAAACTTTGCTTCATCTGAAGATGGGCCAAAACTGCCCTCTTAAATGGAGATGATAATGCTGTTTATTCGCTAACAGTGGTTTCTAAGTTTCTTTTTTGGCTTCTTTTGTAGCTGCAATTTTCTTAGAGTTTATTTTAGAAAAAAACACTGTTAAACTTTATCTCTAAAATGTGTGACATCTGGCACCCACAAGCTGTTAAATGAGAAGATGTATTTTTAGCATTAACCTGACAGTGTTAGAAGATCAAATTCCAGCCTCTTACGGGCTCGCTTTCAAGAGGAGTTCTGTATTGTTTGTATGAACATCACTTATCAGGCTATGATTGAGATTAAACAAAGACTTTATGTAATTACACTGTAAGGATTACTTCAGCGATGTTAAAATAAAGTCATGAAAAACGCAATATCAGTTGGACACATTTTGTACTGGGATATTGCGTTCTTAAAAACTGAGGGTTTTTTTTTGTAATCTTGTGTATTAATGCCTGGAACAAGATCCACAAGTCAGGGGAAAACATTTCTCATCCCTAAAGGAGAACCAGTCCGCCTCCTATGAAATATTACTTATATCGCTACAAAGGTACATGCATATACTGTAGATTCCTTTTGGATTTTAGGATTGTCAAGTCAGTGAGAACATAAGCTGAGAAGAGATCCATCACTCGTATAATGAGCCTGATACATATATGGTGCATGCGTTACTAATAACGGTCACAAAAAGTGATCCCACCTTACTCCACTATATGCTTATATTCATATGGGTCCACAGACTGTTTTAAAATACTTCTATTCACCAATACAAGTTTGTTTGTTTGTTTTTGGGGGGGTTATATGCTTTTGGGTAGTATATAATAGAATTTTTATCCTTTTGGGGATATTTAAGCATTAACCTTGGGTAAATGGAGATCTGTAGCAGAACCTAAAACATCACCGCTAGATAGACATGTGTTTCCAAAGCTGGAACAAGACTTCACATCCACTGGGCACCATAGAACTGCTATACTCTATACACCCTCTAGTTATGCTTATGATTTTAGAAAGGCTTAGAGAATGAGGGGGTTTTACTAACCTGGCATTGTTTTGGTGTTCCAGGCCGCGTGTTGATTTGTGCCAGTGATGACAGAACTTGTGCACAGCTGAGGGAATACATAGCAGTTGGAGCAGAGGCCCTGTTGATGAGGCTTTACAACAAAACCTTTGGGAAAGATGAAAAGGCTGCTGAAGCGTGGATCAAGACCAGAAAAGCGGCCAAATCCAAAGACACCAAGAGTGGGAAAAGGATGAAAGGAGGCACTACTAGACAGAAGAAAAGTAACAAAAAAAATGAACTCACGTTAACCCAAATGATAGGAAAGGGAGAAAGTGAAGATTTAGGAAAAGAGGACGAACAAGACAAATCTAAAGAAGAAAGCGTTAGTTATGAAAGCAGCATTGAGGAACCAAAATTTGAAGACCTCCAGCTAAATTTGCCTTCTGATTCTTATTATGGCATCTTGAAAGAACCCCTCACTGTTATACACCCATTGCAAGGTTGTAGTGACCCCTATGGGCTAACAAGGGTACTGCACGAGGTGGAACCCAGATACGTCGTTCTGTATGACGCAGAACTCAGCTTTGTTCGCCAGTTAGAAATTTACAGAGCAAGTAAACAGAAACCGTTAAGGTAGGTGATTTATAGTTAATATATGATAAAAACAAAATAAAAAATACCTGTTCTGAATGTACGTGTGCAACAGGTACATGTAAATCTGACAGCTGTCTGTGACATTCTCATTGCCTATGCATGTCTTTTTGTGCATCTTTTTAACTCATTGTATAAGGAGAAGAGACAGGTTAGATGTGTACTTAAATGTGCTAAATTTGACCATCCTATCCAAAATATATGGTCGTATAAACAATTTTATTTATGCATTTACTGTAAATACGGCTACAATAATTAATAACAAGAAAAGGTCAAACACTCCTGTTATGATTGCCAAAACATGTCTACAAGTACGTATTTTAAGGCATTTGTTTTCTACAATAACTACAGCTTTCCACCTTTTGCATTTCAGAGTGTATTTTCTTATATATGGTGGGTCCACTGAGGAGCAGCGATATCTCACTGCCCTGAGAAAGGAAAAGGAAGCGTTTGAGCAACTCATTAGGTAAAACCAACTAAAATGGATATTTCTCTTGGTTTTCACTAGTTATCAGTTTAGTTTGAATAAGAGAATATATTCAGTCCTATTTGTCCCAAATTGCATTTAGGAAGTGCTACCACACCCTTGCTTGTTGAGTACCTTTCCATCATAATAATGTTTGTACCGTAAACATTTTAAATAAGTAAAACCTTAACATGACTACCGAGGCAGGGGATACTTGCTTTCCGTTAACAAGCCACAACATTTTTATAGAAGCAAAGGTTACTTTTTAAGTATCTAATGGAATTTTCTTTAATTAACTTTTGCTTTTCAAGTCACTACTTACTTTCCAGACCTTGAACTCTTCAAATCCTAAAGTGACCCTGGCTTTCCATCTCCGTTGACCTAGATAATCAATTAAGTCTTCTGTATCACTGTGGGGTGATCATTAGCGAGGCGGCATGTGACTTTTACTTAAAGCGGAAGCCCCATGAAAAAAAAGGATGGTTTTATTTGAGTCCGCTATTGTTTGGGTCACTTTTCTCTGCTCACCACACTTAGCTGATTCTCTATGGCAATGCCAATGAAGTCTGTTCCTCCATGCACTTTCAATATTCCAGCTCGGCTTATAAGACTGAGCCATTCTATTGTTTTCAGCAATCCAACTGAATTGTGGGATAGCACCCCTGTCACATAAAACAACTAGCAATCCTCTAGTCCCTTGGATTGAGTGTTTGTCTCCATATACTTGTATGGTATCCAAATTGCACAACTCGGTTTAACTTCATGACAATTGCCCTTAGCAATTGAAATTGTTACTAAACGTGCACTCATTGATATTTTTTGATATGCTTTTGCTCTTAACCGTTTTCAGAGAGAAGGCCAGCATGGTCATTCCCGAAGAAAGAGAAGGACGAGATGATACAAATCTAGATCTTCAGAGAGATGTAACCCCTGCTTCAGCTGCAACTGATACAAGGAAAGCAGGTAAAAACGTACTCCTACTTACCAAAAACTTACCCCTACTTACCAAAAACTTAAACTGTTCACCCTTTGGGTTGTTATGAATATTTTACCAACCCATTGATGACGACTTCTACATGGTTTATAGTAACAAATGTTAAATTAAACAACTCTATTTTGTTTAGGTGGCCAGAAATCAAATAATGTCCAGCACAATATCATTGTCGACATGCGTGAGTTTCGGAGTGAGCTCCCATCTCTTGTTCATCGGCGCGGCATTGACATAGAACCGGTTACTTTAGAAGTGGGAGATTACATCCTGACCCCCGATATGTGTGTCGAGCGAAAGAGTGTAAGCGACTTAATTGGCTCGCTGAACAACGGACGTCTCTACACCCAGTGCGTATCAATGTGTCGTTATTACAAGAGGCCCGTTCTACTAATTGAATTTGACCCCAACAAGCCATTTTCTCTGACATCAAGGAATTCAATTCACCAAGAAATTTCAGTGAATGACATCACATCAAAACTTTCCCTCCTCACTCTTCACTTTCCAAGGCTGCGTATCCTTTGGTGTGCTTCCCCATACGCAACAGCTGAACTGTTTGAGGAGCTTAAGCAAAACCGTCCCCAGCCTGATGCTGCAACAGCAATGGCGATTACTGCTGATTCTGACACGATCCCAGAATCTGAGAAGTATAATCCAGGCCCTCAAGACTTTCTTCTAAAAATGCCAGGAGTCAATGCCAAAAATTGCAGAGCCATCATGAATCATGTAAAGAGCATTGCAGAGCTGACAACTTTATCTCAAGAGAAACTGTCTGAAATTCTCGGAAATTCTAATAATGCAAAACAACTTTATGATTTTATTCACACTTCTTATACAGAGGTTGTGTCTCAGGGGAAAGCAAAAAGGTGATATTTTCTAATGTATTTATTTATTCCCATATGAAATATTTTATATATTTTGTGCTTGTAAAAACACATTGCAACAATAAAAATGTAAAGTAAACTAAGTATCTTAGACTGGTTACCAAACCTTTTGTAATCTAAAACAAAATTTTAAAGTGTCTCTCGTAAGTGACTGCAACGAAAGATCCCCCTACCTTTTGGGGGGGTCCTAATCCCCATTCATGTTAGGTGCTATGTGGGAGAGGGGTCCCTAGGGGACCACCTTCTAGGGTCCTTGGCCTGACCTCTGTGTTACCTCGGCTTACACTTTTTTTTTTGGTGTTTTTGCAAGAGCTCTCCAGCCATGTGCCTAGAGCAGTGGCAGCTACGGGTCTTGCTCCAAGTCTGGCCATGGTGAGAGTGTACTGGTAATCTTCATCATACACCAAGCATGGTAGTGCTGAAGCACAGGATAAACAGGTTGTTTAATGGGAGGTCTCCAATTTCCCCAACCAGCCAATTGAGAGCTACAGCAAACAAATTATGCTGATCACGTAGTAGGCTAATTGGTCCCAAATACCCAACAGTCCCCGGCAGGTCTTCCTGGTCCCCCTGTACAGTAAACTCATTGTCGTGTTCAAGAAACACGTTTGAGATGACTTCCATCAGAAGATGGGTACATCATTAGCAACAATACCGCATTGAAACAATGTTCAATTGGTGCTAAGGGGCCCAAAGTGTGCCAAGAAAATGCCCCCCACACCATTACACCACTGTTGCCTTTCTGTTATCTCAACCCAGTCTGCCCATTCTCCTCTGAGATCAACAAGGCATTTTCGTCTACACAGCTGCTGCTCACTGTATATTTTATCTTTTTCGGACTATTCTCTGTAAACGCTAGAGATGGTTGTGCGTGAAACCCCAGTAGATCAGCAGTTACTGAAATACTCAGACCAGCCCATCTGGCACCAACAACCATGCCACGTTCAAAGTCATTTAAATCCCCTTACCCATTCTGATGCTCGGTTTTTAACTTATGTGGGCATGTGCATTGCAGGGGTAGGCACTTTGCGGTCTGCAACTTTGTACAATATGGTCCTCAACATTAGATAAGGGCACATTCCCGTAACACGCAAAAAAATAAAATAAACATAGCTAGGTACTGTATTTAAAAAGAGGATTTAAAAATGTCTTTAATGTCAAACTTCAACATTCTCGGGTGTGCCATGGAGACCATGGGAAGATAGTCTAGGTATAGATTTAATATAAGAAAGCTTTATTTTACTGAGAGGGTAGTAGATAAATGGAATAGCCTCTTGCCAGGCATATCCTGAGTGTAAGACAAGGACTGGTTAAGATCTGAGTGTTTAAAGTAGCAGACTAGATGGGCGCGGATGGTTCTTATCTGCCCTCAAATCTTTTTCTTTTTTTCCTCCTATCTCTTCAGTCTCCTATCTCCCTTTCCTCTGTTGTTGTGTTTGACAAAACCCTTTTAATGAATGCCCTTCTGAATTATAGACTTGCGTGACGATCACTTTGTATTTATATATGAGTGTGAATGCGTAGGGTGAAATGTTACATAGTAGTTGGCGCCATATAGGTAACAAGTAATAAAAATTGTGCAGGAAAAATGAAGTCATGACGCGGAACCTTATCTTCAGGCTTACATCAGGAGCTACTTCATCACCCTGCTTGTCTTTTCAATTCTTTGGTGGGAATATTTTTCTTGTGGTAGCGCTTTGCGTTCAGACCCTTTTATGTCAAAACCCAGTCATTGGATGTCTGGGAACTGTGACTTATGGTTTGACCTGAAGAAATTACATTAAGGGTATATATTAAATTATATGTTACTTTTTTAATTAAATGATGTAAACAAAGAACTTTTTTATAAACATGTACATATTTTAGAACATGTCATTTTTCTGTTATTTAGTTCTCCTTTGGAATCCCTTTTCTAACTACTTATTTTAAGAGTATTGCTACATATCTGTAAGTCTGCATAACTGGCACAGATTAGACATCTGAGTGATCTGACACACCGTGTAAGCGCATTACAACGCTGGCCATGCTATTATGTGAATGAGGTGATGTCATTGCCCCCATGTGCCTGAGCCGGCTGATACCTTGTGTGAGTGCAGGCCAAACATAACTCACCCGCGGTGCGTTTTGTGACCGCTGGTGGCGCTGTTTCGCGCGTCTGGCATCGAACCCAGGGAAAGTTATTTTTGTCCGGCTGGTGCAGAGCCCGCCTTCTGCCTGTGTTCTTCGAACCTGGCTGGAGGGCGGGGTCTGCGGTCACTGCGCATGGCAGAGTGGGCTGAGGCAGTGGAAAAAAAGGAGGAAGAGAGCCCGACCACTGACAATCAGGTAATAATTTAGAGAATGGGACGGAACAGCCGCGAACAGCCTGACCCTATATCACGCGGGCATTAAACAGCACCTATAGCATGTACCCTTTAATGTATAGGTAATGCTCGCGGCAGCCGGCCGTCTGTGTGCATTACAATCAAAGTTTACAAAGAGCACAAGCTGCTGTTTGTTTACCGGCTCTGGGAATTCCATTTTAACTGCTGCTCGCAGAAGATGGGATAGGGAATGGCGGGGACAAAAATGTGAGGAGAAGCCCCTGCCCGGGACACTGTATGAAGGCTCACTGATGTGGGAAATCATTTAGTGACATGCTGTAGTTGTGGCCTCAGCCATGTTGCTAATGCTGAGAGCGGGTTTGCTGGTTGATATGATTATGGGATTTACTGTCAGGTGAATTATTATGTTCGATTTTATATCAGTTTCTTCAACCATCAGAGAGCGCGTTGATTAACAGCGCGAAGGCCGGTGATCTATGTCTGTGTACCTGTGGGTGTACGGGAGTTGGGTATAACTTATGCCGAATGGGCCGTCATCTTTAATTATTCTGTGTTTCATCGTCCTATATTTTGTTCTTGGTTCCTTTTGGAGTAACGGGGTCACCTACTGAATCTGTAAACATACAAAATCCCCCTCTATGGAGCCCTGTGAGCTCACTTACTGCAAACTGTACTGATTGGCAAAGAATGACAATGTTACTTTAGTGTGGTAGTCCATGGCGTGTGAGCATGAATGAATTATGAGTTCCCTGGTTAGTTTAGTCTGTTGGGTCTTATGGATAATGGTGGCAACGACTCAAGAAGCAGCAAGTATCTCTGGCAGTGTTTACAGTAGAGGGGCAAAACACATCCCGTAAAACGCTGTAAAGTTTGCTGCGTGAGACAGTTTAGCAGTAACTGGATCTTTCAGGATTTGGGTTTTGATGGAAAACATGAAGGAATGATGGGTTCTAGGATCTGCTCTGATAAAAGTAGCTTCCGAGAACGATGATGGAGAGCAATGTTCTTACAGATCTACAGGGTTGTTGGTTAACAGCTGGTTTAATATGCAGTGCTGTTCACAGGTTTCTACACTGGGACTTCACCGTTGTAAGTACCCACCATGATGTATCTTTTAGTTTGGGGTAAGGCAAGGACAGCAGTCTTCCAACCATAGGGTGTTCCTCAAAGAATATCGGGCAGGAGTCTGTTGAGGACTTTGGGATGGATGTGAATTCCTGATTCAGGGTTACATTGGCGCTAAGACTGATATGACCGTCTTTCATAGAGGTGTTGATGAAGGACTTGGCAAGTGGTGGAATTCTCGTAGTCACACAACTTGCATGTGTTTCTTTGTGTGGTTTGTCACACTGTTGGAAGATGAGGGTGTTGGGCATGGGAATGCGATGAGCCCGTGGCGTATGGATGTCCTGCAGAGTTGTTTGAATGATGCTAAGGGTTACGTATGTAATGTAACTTGGAGGAGGGAGAGTTGTGAAAGCCAACGTAAATATTTAGAAGAGCTGGTGCAGGAAAAAAATCTCTTAATTTTGAGATAGGAACTATGTAACTGCTTTCAAGAGACACAATTAGTGCATCATATACAACACAGAGCATCCTGTTTACTGTGCATATGCCATACATTTCCAATGGGGCAATTAGTGCCGCAAACGATAAACGCATATTAAAACTTTTAGTATTATAGCTGCGAGAAAAAAAAGCAAAACGCCCTCTGACGATGAAGCGGCGTGCCCTCCGCTCTGCGTGATTTTGGTTGCCGGAAGTTGCCAGCAGGAAAGCTCTCCAGTTGAAATCAATGGGAACCCTTTCTGCGCATGTGTGTGGGGGACCTCAGAAGCCCTGGGTCTCTTATGTGGGTTGGCCAAACAAGTCTCCTGCAAGCCAAACAGCTGTGAAGAGGCGAATGAGGTTTTTTTTTTTTTTACCCCAGAATCCCTCCATGCCTTCCCATTAATGACCATACAAAAATATAAAGGGATTAAAGTGCATGTGATGGCTGAAGTGTCCCTTTTTAATTTGCCTGGAACAAGAGGAATTTATATTTTTAATTAAAAAAAAAAACTTGCATGTAAATTCTACAATGGTGTCTACCTTTTTGCGTGAACAGAATTAAGATCTATTGCCAACTGTACTGATAAATCCAATGCAAGCAATGTGGGCACTAGAATTTCTCTCCAATAGCAATTAACAATATAATAATAATTATTATATATTTATGCATTAATGTGTCTGTTTTCCATACACGTCCTTGGCTGTGAATTTCATCTTCTTTCTCTGATCTGTTGCGTAAACCGGTGTTAAATCTGAAAAAACTTGTACAGAAAGTAAACTATATTGCATTTACAATCCTTTGCATGTTTCATTATTTACTTTTCTAGTGTATGCAGTCAGCGAGGAGACTTAGTGGGAGGGAGGAATTAAACGTGATACACTCATACATACACATGCATGTTTACATTACACATATAATTACATATATATATATATATATATATATATATATATATACATAGTTTTTTATATATTATATAATGAATATACACATGCAAACATTCCATGACTTCTTAGACACTCTTAGTTTATTAAGCAACTTGTGTATATTAAATAGTTCAAAAGGTGCAAGTCCCATGGAAAAGATTATCCTCCTTGAGCTTAGCACCTGTAAAAATCAGGTTTTTGTCTAATTGTGTTCCAATAAAGTCCCTTTATCTGCAGACCTGGAGGCAGCCATTGTTGTCAGTCATACAATGTTTTGGGTGACTTTCCCTGCTCAAGCGCCACACTGAGCTGACACTTTATGGCAATTCTAATGAAGTCCTTCCTCCATAGACTCTCATAAGTCAGACTGGGTGATTAACAATGAGACATTTTTATTGTTTTCCACAAGTTAGCATGATAAGGAGTCGGGTATTTGTCTTGTAGGCTGGCCTCAGATAACAGAGAGAGAATTCGTACAAATGGCTGACATGCAGCTGTCTGAAAACATGTGAATCTAGAAATGTTTAAGAAAAAAAAAAAGAAGAAAATGACACAATATTTTTAAAATACAGATTCTTAATCTGATGCTAGGACTAAAAACGGTTGGAGTTACCCTTTCATCTTCTAATCGTTGGTAACATTCAAGTATTTGAATCATACCTATAAAATATCCTAGTCCTATAGTTATCTTTTCAAGGACCGCGTTGCATTGATAGCATTTAACGGCAGTCGGGGCCGTCTGGTCTGCCCATTCTTCCTGCTGTGAAGACTCAAACCTTCGCCTTTCGCCCTATGCCATGCATGTTTCATTTTAAAAGCATTATAGTCTTCATATACATGCCCAGTATACGTGTCCATTATGAGCTGAATGCCGATATCTTACCAATGGTTGCTATGGGATTTACCGAGTGAAGTCAAATTATAATTTACAGCATGAAATAAAGCATGTTTTGATCCATGGAAACTGGAGTCTTTTGACTTGCGCATGATAAGAGCTTGTTATGATAAATGAACAATTTATGACATGTATGAAAATGTGTTTTTAAAACGTCACCCCGTAGGCATTAAAAGGACTCTTTAGCCATTGGATGTACTTTATATGTCGTATGATAGCTGCATGGTTCTGGTGTTCCTTTTGCAAAAATATGGTGGGATTCTGCAGAATGCAGATAAATGCTGTGCGGGGTCTGTTGGTTCCCCCCCATGCACATGTGCGGACAGCACTCCCATTGATGTCAACCGGAGCTCTTTCATACCCCTGGTTGGCTTCAAGCAGCCAACCGGGGGCAAGAAATGTTGGCCCATGGAGATGGAAGCTGGAGTTCAGTCGGAGAACTTTCCTACCTAACGCCCTACAGGTTGAAGACCTCATAACATCATAACAGTACTTACCACCTACTACATAATGATGAGACTATGTGGGATACTGGCGTGTCCCTTAAAAAAGTCACTTTAATGCATATGATAGCGATCAGGTCCCTTTAAATTTCCTTTTAGTCCCTTTTGCAAATGCAGAGTCCATGTATGCATTTGAACCTTTATCCTCCACTCACTTAGCTGTTTTTCATGGAAAACAAGGACATTTCCAGCTGTAAAATAAATGCAAAATAGTTTTCTAATGATAACTGAAACTTAACTTTGGATTAGCAAACACAACGTGCCATTGGAACACAGGAGTGATGGGAGTGATAAAGCCCCAATGAAGATATTCCATGAAAATCAGCTGTTTCCAGTTACAATCGTTATTCACAACATTTATATTGTATTTTAGACTTATTTCAATAGACAAACTTTGCTCCTCCACCAAAAATAAGTGACCCCAAACTTTTAAATCACAAGTCTGTCCCAGTGCTGGATAAATGGGCCCTGAGTGGATGCAGGGGAAGCATTGCCATTGATTTCAAATGGAGTGCTTTCCTGCCGCTGATTGGCTATTTGAGTTAACCAATCAGCGGCAAGAATCCTTTGACTACAGAGGAAGATGGCAGCTGCCGCTTCTACCTCGGTAAGTGAGCCTCAGTTTTTGAAGACTGCTTTTGAAATAATTTCACTCCAATGTGTGACTGTGTAGAGTTATTACTGGTGTTTGTTATCTGCGTACTCACTGTCAGACGCTTACGAGATGAAGTAGTAGATACGAGTAGAAAGTGAAATGTTTTGTTGCCTTAACCACGCTTGATGTAGAGCCGGGAGACGTTCACCAAGGTCGATCCTTCTTAAAGCAATTTTTAGTTGGCAGCAACAAAATGCGACAGAGGTTTGGATGAAATATTAGATTTTTTTTTTTACAGAGAGTGTGGTAGATTAATGGGACAATCTCCCATCAGAGGTGGTAGAGGTATTACCACGAGGGAATTGAAACATGCACGGGATGGACATAAAGCTATCCTGAATCTGACGTGATTAAGGTCTGAGACTTTACGTCGGCAGACTAGACGGGCTGTATGATTCTTATCTGCCGTAACATTCTTGTTTCGTATACGATCGTATTGCGCTTTAATTTAATTTATGAATAATACTTAATATATGAAGCTTTAAGTTACATTTTTTGGGCCATTAGAGAATAATCGCATTAGTTGCAAATTAAATGCCGCAGATAAAGAAATCAAGATAAAAAAATATAATTTATTTGTAAATGTATGTAAATAGTATTTTTATTATTAATTATAATATCAGTATTAGTATTATTACTAGAACCTAGATCCGTCAATTGTCTGCCGAGTGTATTTGAGTAAGGAGTCAATGAATATTATTTTCGGTATGCTAGCACAAATGGGACCCAGACAGGTGGTAACTAATTTTATCTCGAGCTGTGTGTTGATGGCACTCGGCTCCTCCTTGTCCCGGAATATTTGCAAACGTAATAATCTCAGCCAGATAAAAACGGAACAAAAGGACATTATTGAGCACTTATGTCAATATAAGTTTATTTGAACTATCGAATTTCTCCTAACTCCGTGAGTGTTTTGGCTGCTCCCTGACAACAGCCTTCTGTAAGGTGCTTGGAGTTAATGGATCACTTGGGTTTTGTGTGCGCAGTAAGGCGTACCTGGCACTTGTGTGGTTATTGTTCTTTGTCGACACAACTCCTGTATTCTACCAGCGCGGCACATACCACAGGCGTGTTTTGCTGTGATGTGTGTACAGAAACAGGTCCGCTAGGAACGGAGGTCCCAAGAACACTTTGAAATTGCTATTGCCCCCTATACTTTTCTCGTAAGCCCTCACTCACATTTTCTCCAGGTCCTCAAACACGACCTCCAAGTTAATTCTATAGACCTTGGATAATTTCTTTAGCGCGCCAACATGAGCCCAGCAAGATAGGCACCCAAAACAAGTATTTAGGAGTCATCGGTATAATGCTTCGGTGGACTGACACCTTGCTGGGCTTAGGTGTCCGTGTCCCACCATCAATTATTTTGCACACTTTGAGCGTTGGGTCAATAGGATCAGGAACGGGAGGGGGGTTTTAATCTGTGTTCTGGTCCCATCGCTCTAAAAAGGCCATTTGTCTGCACAGTGCTCCCGATGCTGGGGTATTAAGAGAAGAGCTATACTTGATTACTTTATAAACTTCGTTATTTGATGGCAGGGTATAACCTTGTATGTCTTTAAGACACGCTGAAGACAGTAAGAGTGTTCCGTGACACTCATTCATATTATTTTCCGCTGCCACTCCTTACTGAACTCTGACCGGGCCTCCTCCTTCTAATGCCTGCTGAGTAATATGAGTGCAGGCTGCGCATGGGGCCAGCGTCTCTACTCAAACTAAACATAACCTCTGTATTTATAGAAACGGCTCATAATATGTGTAGCAAACGTAGTGCATTTGCCGTAATCACAGATAAAACACGATTCCCTATCAGAATTCCTGTTCAAGCTTATTCAACTGGTATAACACCCAATACGGGTCTGACACTAACGTGTAAATAAGTGTTATAGTAAATCCTTTAATATCTTATTTTAAATCTTTTTCAACCAACGTGTGTTAAGCATGTGTTGGTTTCTTTTCATACTCATACCTAGGAGGATGTGTGTATACAGTAAAAGCCAACGCTCAAATGATATATTGTGCTAATGTAATGCAGTGGGACCGGAAAGAGTGCGCTAGCGAATGAATGATCCATTACCGTTTCAATAAAAGCCCAATATATTTCATCTTTAGAGTTTTACTAGACAGCATTTTAGTGACCCGATGACCTATAAAATATAGGTTTATGTATAGCTACATCAGTGAGGTAATCTTGGTGAAGATATCCATAAAAAAGGCCTTTAATAATATGTAAATAATTCTATGATGATCTCAAATCTCCTCTCTCCTCTGTAGAGTTTTTGCTAGGTGCACAAAAATCTTCCAAAAGACTACTATTATTTGCCAGATGTGCGAAAATGAATAATGTGCATGGAGTAAGATTGTTTAACGAACTCCAAAAGAGATGGAGAATTTATGTGTGAACCTATCCCAGCTGGGACTATTCGAAGAATTACCAAAAGATGGTCCAAAAGTTATTGCGTCGTGGGGGGGGGGGGAGCGGGGTTGTCAACGTGTGTTGCTATAGTTCCAGACAGAATATAAAAATGATATGTTATTGTACTTTTTTATCTGAACCAGATTTTTTTGCCTGTAGAGAATACCGTTTTTATTTTTTTCATATGAACAATGGCTTGTTAATTTAATTCTTTGGTGTCCACAGGGAACTTCAGAACAACCTGAGTATTGAGCGTTTTGTACAATTTATACAATTTACATTGTTTTGCACATAATCCTAAAGGCATTGTTTGATATTGGTCAGAGAGTGAACTACAGCTTAAAAATGTAGTTTATAAAGTATTTTGTAACATGCAGTTTTTTAATTAATCAGATTTCTTGGTATGGGGGGGTTTACACTGTAGGTTAGAGAACCAATCAGGACGCACGCTGTGTCACTCGCTCTCCCAGTTTCTCCAGAGCCACAGAGGAGGACCAGGGCACAGATACTGGCGGGCGGAGGACCACCCCGGTGCCTGTTCATACATGTTTGGTGGCAGTGGTCGGTGAAGCCTCCTGCCTGAAATGACTGCGTAGACAAACCTGAACCAAAATTTCCTCTGCACAAGGAAACCAACAAACCTAGATTTATGTTCCAGCCTCCATGTCCATCTAGGCACAAGTGACCGAGGAGGTCCACATCTGACCTCACCTTTACGCTTAACGCGGATCACAAGAGGCAAGAAAACTTGAGGCAGAAGTAGACGAAGCAGAGGGCACGTGTTAGATGAGCAGGGGGATCTGTTAGGTGTGTTTGAAAAGACAAGCAGAGGACAGACAAAGATAATTAGATGAATAGAGGGATCGGTTAGGTGAGTTTTTGGAGATAATTGAGGAGTTGTATGTAGGGGAACAGCTTTGAAGGGCTTTGTAAGTTAAATAGAGCTTAGCAGTCAATAAATAGGTCAAAAGAGTTATCTTAGGTTTTTCTTCCTTACCCTTCACTCTACTGACAGCAGCATTTGTAGATTTGTAAGGGGACAACCAGTTGAAACTTAGTTTCAGTAGCCCGTATGGGAGAACATATCTTTTCTGGTTTCACTGCAGAAAAAAGGGTGCATGATATGGTTCGTTTTAAACCATTCGTTATTATATAATATAAATATATATTACTATTCACTCTCAGTGGGGTTATCCTTAAGTCCCAGACCATCGGTTGTCTTTCCAGAATGTTTAGAAAACCACAGACATACTGGAATTCTAGAGAAGTGGTGAAATAAGGATTTCCTTAAATACATATCGGGGGGGGGGGGGGGATTATCTATAAAGTTCTTGGAATGCTTCACTACCTACTATTTATACTCTGGGGGGAGTTTGAACTCTTTTGTCGTCGATCATTGCTGTGTTTCCTCTGACTGTAAGCACTGCACTAATCTTTGTTGGAACTTCTTACTTCATGGGATATATATAGTACAGGGTCACGACAGGCAGCCTTTGTTTTAACAGTATGCTTCACACTGGCAGAAATTGCTCAGGATCTAGCAACGTCTGTCTTCTCTACAGAGAATACAAATAAGTAGCACAGGATGCTTTGCAATTGCCTATGGTTGTATTTTGGTTAAAGGACGCTCGATTTCCCCCCTGAACGTGAATCGTTTATATTGTAGGTAGGGTATTGAAGCAGAAGAGCAAGAACACGTAACACAAATGTTTACATGAGTATGTTGCGTACCATGTCACGTGCATACCTGGGAACTCTCTGTGTTTTGCCCGGAGACTCCGGGAGAAGCTCAGTTTCTCTGGGACGCCACCAGAAATTTCTGGGACGCGGGAGCGGCTTTCTCGCACTCCCCACTTCTTGCCCGTTTGCCCCTTAAACACCGGCGTCAGGGGGATTTCCGGTCTGTATCCCGTAAGGGGTTGGGCTCCTGGTAATAAAGTGACAGGTTCTGATCTCCAGAGGCTTCCAGGTTGGGACAACTAGCTTCACAAATACAGGGTCTCATCTGAAATCTAGAAAGAAAGAATAAAGTTACTATGAATGAGACTTTTTGTGACAAATATTAAGTTTATATTCCCTGCAATCAGAGGACAATAACTCCAAAGATATAGAAGAACGGTGGGAGTTCCTCATAAACATATTAAAATAATTGCTTCATACAGTGTTTCATGCCCTGAAAGAGTTTTTTTGTTTCTCCTTTGTAATTTCCATACTATAATTCAGTTTGATATAAATGCCTCAGTCTTGTACCTGCATGAAAGTTGTTGTCTGAGAACGATTACCATGAGTATTCTAAGGGCTTTACCAGGGCACAGTATATACTAATACAACACGAACATGCAACACGGTTATCATCAGATGTTTAGATTTATGGTTTGAAAAACAAATTTATTTCATATGAAAAAAAACAAAACATTTTATTCTCTATTTAAAGTGTTGGTGGCTGACATTTTGCAAGTTTGCGGGTTACCAAGAGCTCTCCTTCTTCTGAAGGGGCGGCTTCCCAAGGGGCGGGGATAGCTATAGACAAGGGTGGGGCTAGTGGCGGATAACATTAAATTGGTTGGGAGTGGGAGGGGCATTGGGCAGGTAGTGGGTGTGGCTAAACACCACTCCCCTACCCTGGATAAACAGGAGAGTGACCCAGAGAAGTGTTGCTTCACCCGGAGACTCCAAGTCAAACACATGTCTGGGTGTAAGACCTGCAGATCGGGTATGTCACTCATGTGCTTACGTGGGCTCATTTGCATATGTGGCTGTTGTTTTATACATGGCTTTTTAGTGATATATTTGTGTGCTTATAGGTATCGAATGGCTTTTTACGAATGAACAGATAGGAGCTGAGTAAACCTTATTTATATGTTTTTAGCCTCCGAAGTACAAATAGAGGTTAGTTGGCTATAGTACATAACGCCTGTCCACCTCACTTTGCACTGTGGATATATATATAATATATATGTCACCTTAAAGGTATATAGTTTGCTATTACAAACATTTACTTATTTCTACAGCTCTCTTTTTGGCCAGTATTGTGTATAAGGCCAGTCAAGCTGGTGCATTTATACTGTAGGAAGACATTGACTCGAGGGGGATCTCCAATCAAGAACTTGGAGCAAAAAAAGGTAAACATGTATGATTTTGTTCATTTACCACTGCAGCAGTGTGAATGGGGGTTTCTGTTTTTGTATCTCCTATGTACACTGGCACTTAATAGGACTGTGCGGTGTTGGTGCTTTAAGTAAATGAGAATTTTATATTATTTCAAATAAATACTATAAGTTATATTAGCATATTGTTTGTAACTGTTGGCTGATTACAAATATTTTATATTTAGTGGATTTTGGAGGTATGCATTTTTGGGATCGAGGGAGAATGGTTCATACAGTTATGTCAAAGGTGGACAGTGTTGAGATAAGGGTAGCATTTGCAGATATTTGTGATGGTATAATACTGTCTAGATGTTACACATTCCATTAACAACATTTTGTAGACCTCTTAAAGGAATACTCCATCGCTACTTTTAGAAATGTTTACTGGAAAGCACATTTTGGTCTGGCCCCGCTGCGTTTTAGTACATGCATTCTTATTATACCTAGAAAATGAGATATATGCCTTATTTTACTTGTTCCTCTGCCTGCGTGTACCAAAGCAGGAAGCATACTTAAGTACACTTCCTCCACATGTCCTGTAGTTCTTATTGTAAAAGCTTTTATTAGTACTTTTATTGTAGGTTTTATTAGCCACAATTATTCATATATATATATATATATGATTTATTCAGCTCACATCTTGTTTTGATCCAAGTTCACCTGCGTGAACATGTCAGCATAAGCCTGGCAGCACTAAACAGTACTTCTAATTATTATAATTATCTCTCATCTATCAATTACTACCCTTTCCCCTTTGCACATCACATTCCGATTACCTAATGCACTATAACTTTCTTGTGAGCACTTAGATGAAGCTTCGCTAAGTAATGAACCCATCGAGTCACGCTGCCGATGAGCCCCCTGTACATTAAGAACTGTTTCAAATATATAAATATGTATTTATATATATAAATACATTTTACTAATTAACTCAAAAGATTTTGAGAGATATGAGCCTACTATCTACAATTGCTTTATTAAAGAACTGATGTACCGTATTTTTAAAAAATAACCATTCTTGAGAGCAAAATAATCTGTTTAAACAGACCAGTAATATATATTAAAAGGAAAATGAGATACTTAATTGCCTTGCCAACCTCTCCCAGTTCTACATATACTTTCCATACTATTCTCCAGAATTCTATATTGTCTGTTGCGGCTCATTACACTCCCTTAGCGGTGAGGTAACGGTGACTTCATGTCTTTTTTTTCACATTGGTCCAAGGAGGCTTGTGTCATGACGAAAGCATTAAACATGTTTTAAGCATGGTCTTCTTTTAAACAATCTATATGTAACTATATGTATGAAAGTTTAGAATGTAGCAAGACGGCACTGGGTAGTAGTTGATAGGGCAATTTCCCATTAAAAAAAATAAGCCGTACATTAATAGTTTATAGGGTCCACGTTCTAATATGAACAGAGTGCTTCACATTCCTTGTACTGCAGATCAAGGCAAATATGTAGCATAAGTGGAATTGCAAGGGATTTTTTTTGGTAATTACCTTTTGAAATTGGCAATGGAGCTTGGTAACATTTTTACATTTGGTCTTATGGGAGGTAGTGTGAAAAAAAAACAAACCTTTTTTTGGCTATCACGGTAACTCACATGATAAAGATCACGTAAAGTGTGTAGAAACCACTAGTTTCTTTTACGCTGCACACAAAGCTTCAAGTGTTCTGTATGACGTAAATCCGGGCAAAATCAGATAGGGGAACAGTGTGTAGAAAATGCAATTTTTTGGAGGTGGTTAAATGTTTTCAGACTGCTTTTTTTTTTCCCCTGTCATTTCCAGTCTTGTATACCAATGCAGTGTGTGCCACGACCCTGAACGCTGCACTTTTATGTTTTAATTAAATTTATCTCGACAGCTGCTGGTAATACGTGTCCTGGTGAAGGGATAGTACCTGCTAACTAAAGACTGAACAGCATCCAAAATCCTCCCTTTATTTTAATAGTCCTCCAGTCATCTGGTTGTAAATTCGTTATCCTTAATCCACCCTGCCGTTAAGGATTCAGATTTGGCGCTGGGTTCCCGCACTCCGAGAACCCGTTACGGAATGCAGAGAACGCGTAACGCTGCTAAACACCAATTCATTAGACGTGGAACGTAACCGCGCGTTAAACTGTGAAACCTCTGCGCTGACTTTTAATCTGGGTTATATATATATATATACTGTATGATTATCCTGGTTTTATGGACCTCTTCATGGTAAAAATGAATATTTTTTTAAAAAAATGTCTAGTTGAAAAGATCACCTCCTGAAGATGAGATCTAAGTTTCATAGTGAGAGGATCAGCATTAATTAATTGGCAATTAATAATGTCCCCTACTCTTACAGACCTAGAATATGCTCATTCAAACAGAAATTGCATATTAGGCAACTGGGAATTGTTGCGTTCTTTAGAAAAGTCTTTTTTTTTGTAAACAGTGGAATGGCTGGTATGACTTCAACTTGTTTCTGCCTTAGCACTTAAATACTTATAAAATTATAAAATTAAATGTAGTCTAGTGCTGCTTATTTAAATGCAATCTCCTGCGCTGATCTTGGAAGTTCTCCATAAGAAAAACGGGGGATTTTGCTTGCTTTGAAAATGTCAGACCACCAGGATAAATGGGAATTGTTTCCTGGCACATTGGCCGTCACCTACCAAAAACCCTAATCAGCTCTATAGACAGCAGTTTTTTCTTTTTTGTATGCGTCTGGGTGAAGAAGTGATGATCCTTCCGCCAGAGGAGTGGTCTCTTTGCATGTGTGGATGATTATATTATTTAATGGTTCCTATGTTCTAAATAGTTATTCTTTATTGATTTATATGGTGCCATCATATTCTACATCACTGTAAATGGGGTTTATCAGATTTGGAAACATGGAATACATGGAATACATGGATTCTTTCTTTCAACCTCCTAAATATCCCCCCCAAAAAATTCTTGTATGTTTATTTCACTGCCGGAGATGGGAAAAGCCGCTTATATCAAAATGCAAGCCGAACGAGAGACTGTAGCGCCTCCCGTCTCTTCTAATTGTGTTGGCATGCAATGCTTTTTTGCAGTAAGCAAAGTCATTGGTAGAAAAAGATGCAAACGATTGTATGTGTCTTGGGATAAAGCGTGTAAACATGGAGGATTGTACATTTGTCAGCACACATATGTACGGCGCTTAATAAGCAACGCTCCCTTGAGCCAACATCGGCACGGTTGCTCTGGTGGAATCTCGTTAAATTATGATTTTTTTATTTTTTTTTTAATTCTTTTCTAGTTTTCTTTGGCTGAGTAAAAGTATTTCTTTTTTTTGTTTGTTTGTTTTTTTGGGGTTATTTATTAGAACCAATTTTATAAGCAAGTCTTGTCGCTCCCTCGTGCCGTTTGTATAAACCTTGTATTTAAGCTTCTTTATTAAAATAAAACTACAGGTCTCTTGAATTTCAGAAACAGACCGCAAAACCAAAATATTATTTGCCCGTACATTTTAAAATTTATGGATCGATACAAACTTGTTTCCCAACAGCCACAAATACATCATCGGTTATATTTCAGTAAGCTCCCAAAAGGAAGAATTTTATCGTAATTCATCCCGTAGTTTCTCAGCTGTTTTCGTAGGGACTCTGTGTATAATTTCTATTGTACAACTTCGTATAATAAGCTTTATCGTTGTTTACAGCTCTGTTCAGATAATTATTGCTTTGGCCTGGGATCAAAGGAAACAATGGAGATTTATTTCTCGTAAGGAGAAAATCTGTGTATAATTCTTGCGTGTTTGGAATAACGACGTAATGTAATCTAGATGAATCGGTACCTTTTTTAAGGAAAATGTTAAAAGGACAATTAATACAACTGGAATAATTTTTGGAGCACAATTTGAATGCGACTCTTTTTAACTCATTATGTTTCATTGGTATGGGATTATAATTTAACACAAATTCTCTTATCGTGTGGGCCCCTTAATTTTAACACAAACAATAATTTTGTTATTAGGAAATGGGGTCTTTATTGTGTTCGTTTCTGCCCCCAAAATCGTGGTCTCCGTGCCCGGTCCCTTTCTCCTCCGTGCCCGGTCCCTTTCTCCTCCGTGCCCGGTCCCTTTCTCCTCCGTGCCCGGTCCCTTTCTCCTCCGTGCCCGGTCCTCTCTGCCGGTGTCGGTCCTTTTCTCCTCCGTGTCCGGTTTTTCTCCTCCGGTCCCTTTTCTCCTCGTGTCCGGTGTCTCCTGCGTGTCCGGTCCTTTTCTCCTCTGTGCCCGGTCCTTTTCTCCTCCGTGCCCGGTCTTTTTCTCCTCCGTGCCCGGTCTTTCTCTCCTCCGTGCCCGGTCTTTCTCTCCTCCGTGCCCGGTCTTTCTCTCCTCCGTGCCCGGTCTTTCTCTCCTCCGCGCCCATTCAAGTTCTGTCGGGCCTGACTATGACATACGTTTACTATAACGCTACATGGAGAAGCCAGATGTTCTTTTTAAAGGTGTGGTTCCACTTGTGTGCAAACACTAATTTCACTCCCTAGTGTGTTACGCAAACAAACCTTAGCAGTCCTACGAGTTCAGTTCTTTCCTCTTAAGGTTTAATCAATTAAAAAGAACTCCAGAAATGTTTAAGACTTGTTTTATAGCAACAACCTATATGTGTTCCTGGAAAAACATTTTTTACGCGATTCAGGAACTATTTATGGGAATAGCTAGAACATTAAGGAGCAGTGGAAATTGTTTCTAATGGTACATTAGAAAAGTATTAATTTCTGCACCTTTCTGGAAAAATAAATGACTTTTTTTATTTTTGGTTGAAAAACTCAGCACCGCAGGACATCTGTGGGGGGATAAATGTAACCTTAATTAGTCTTCAGAGCCACCATTTTAAAAATAACAAAAGTGGTATTAAATACAAAGTATTAAATACAAGTAGTAATTTAAATGGTTGTGTTTTCCTAAGAACCGCTTCTTTCTAAATATTCTTTATATATTTTAATGCGGAGGCGTTTGATATAGAAGAACATCCAGGCAGGTTCTAATTTTGGTTGGCAAGACAACTGCTTATGTGGAAAAAAAAAACCTTAAATCAGAGCGACTCTGTCATGTCGGACCTGTATGATTGCTGATGCTCTTCTGTTGTCAGAAGGGCTTGCGGAGAAGAACAAATAAACCCGGGTTGTTCCGCTTGTTCTCACTGAGAGATGTATCGGGTCCCCCGGCTGTGCTTGTTTTCTCTATTGCTGAAGACAAAGCAGTGTTTGACGTTAATAACGATTTCAATGACATGAATGACGTCTGCCGATTATGCTGCAGTTTCCGCCGCATCCAGAAGCTTTTAATGAAGTGTGAGTGGCGTCGGCCAGCCGCCCACGTCTAAAAAGAGCTTTTCAGAGCCTACTTATGGATGTGTTATTGATTGCAGGTCTCGATTGCTAATAAAGCAAATGTTATATGTTAATAGACCTTTATATGGCCATTTCATATCTATTCCATTTTTTTCTTTTAACTTTTGTGTAATGTATTTTGGCATGCAGTGGTGCCGATGCAACATATTTGTGACGCAATGATGTCATAGATAGAAAAGAAAATAGCTTTGTGTGTGTGTATTTTAGCGTATAGTACTCTTAATGTCCAGAATGATTTTATAATTATACATTATACAGGGACCTTGTTGCAGTAGAAGCTCCTGGGGATCATCTTTATAATGTATAGTGGGTATATAACCCTAATTACTCAGATTTTCCGAGCAATGCATCTAACGACATACTTACGCAAGCAAAAAAGCCATCAGCGATCGATATGATACCATTAGAGATGATCATCATCTTTGATTTAGTCTCATGGATTTTTCCTGCACTATACGCGCAGGCAGACGTAGGCTCTGTATGGAAACGACCGGTGCCAAGATCTATAATTCTTTCCCATTCAGTGGCTCCAAAGCTGTCTTCACCTATTAATAATTGAGTGATAGGATGTCTCCGGCGTTGCGTATGGAGGGTTAAGGATTGACGATTGTCGAAATTTGACCAGTTTTTGGAAACTGGAAAATCGCGTAGAAAAAACCAAACTGTCCAAGCAGTGGAGGCGACATTTTATATTTTTTGTTTAATAGGATTTTCCTTTAAAGCCTTTTGAACTGCTGGTATACTGCCCGTATTTCAAAGTTGTTTTTTTTTTTATTTGTTAATAAATGACAGATGATTCATTTTGTGATCCTTTTGACTTGACAAAGAACTTTAAAAATAACTCTCACTGCTTATGTAAAAAGTTACAAACTGCTTTCTCAGGCATTTTGCTGGCATTGATGCGATTCATCGGTAGATTGAATCTCAGCTAGATCCCTTCTACAGTCCGTGAGCCAACCGCAGGAGCAGCGAGAAAAGATCCAGCGGGGCTGTGAATATTCATAAGCGCAGGGTAACGGGGCTGATGTGTAGTATTTTGCCCAATAAGCATAGTAATGCACTTGGTTTTTAAAGGATATGTGTATATAGATATTGATTATGAACAATAATTTTGCTTTTTGCTATATTCTGTATGTTATCCATTTACATACTAAATATAACATAAGCATATCATTTATATAGGCATGTGTGTGTGTGTGTGTGTGTATATATATATATATATAATATATATATATAAATGTATCACACAACTCCTCCACCATCATATTCAGCATTCATATGCTGCTTAACTTATTGACTGCTTGACTATAATTATTTTTTTTATCTTTTGTGCTTTAATCTGTACCACAAATCAAACTTATTTTGCAACAAGCAGCCAGTTATTCATCGCTTATCAGTGCGCGATTCTGGCTTTTTGACTGGTATAATCTTGTCTGTGGACGGTGATTAAATCGTATTCGTCACAAAACCAGTCAGTAGTTACTTGAGTTGAACTTCTGATTTTATCGGCAGTTGAACCAGACGGCGCGGTAGTTTAGATTTAATGACATTTGTGGGTGTCCGTGAGTAATAAACGTGTCGGCGTGCGAGGTTTTGGTGCGCACGTAAGGTCCTTAAATAGTCCACACTCATTACTGACCAGGGATAACACGGCGGACATTTCTAAAACCAACTGGATCATTAAGAATGATCCTTCATGGATGCCTTTGGTTAAAAATGTATTAATTAACCATGTGTTTATAAGAGAATTACTCTAACTTTTACAAAGGCCCCAAACCAAAATAGTAATAAACAAACTGTAAAGTTAAGCATGTTTGAAAACTTCAAAGAACTGATACGTCTGAGTAAAACACAAAAAAAAATCAGCACTGAAAATTATAATAATTATAAAAATTCATCAACATCTCAAAAAATGGAAAAAAAAACCCAAACTTTTTTAAAAAATACTGTACGTGCCAGATTTTTTTATTTTTGTTATTCAGGATTTCTTAAATCTATGAAGTAACGTATATAACACCTCCGAGCTTCTGTGTACTCTAAGCCCTATTATCCTAGCCATTCAATGGTTGGCTTTCCATACAAAAGACAATATATTCAGTCATTCAGGGTCTTTGTAAAGGCAGCTGAAGCCCCAGTTTGCCACCTTGCACAGCACATATACACAGACTTACACGCACACAGACGCTAACATACTCACATTCACACTCACACGGACACTCACACTAACACAATGACACTAATACGCTCATCCAGAGACTTCTACTAACACACCCAGTCACCCAACACAACCAGACACTCACTCATACTTACCCACCCATGAAGAGAAGAGCTCCAGCTTCTCCCTAAAGTTACCTTGTTTTCTTAACCAATTTTTTTAAGAAAGTGTTTAATATGCCTTCCTTTTTGACGAGGCTGTCAGGGATGTTATACTGTCCCATTAAGTCTTTGCTGGTGGCGGATTTGTTCAGGCTTCCTCTGTAAAGATAACATCAGGGCAGAAAATAAATTCATACGCTAGTTCTGTCATGGGGCTCAGCTTGAGAAGGTATACGAGTCCATTACATTTTTAATCACATTTATCTAATTGGACTAAATGAAAGCCTGTAGGTAGCATTAATAACATCGTTTAGTTCTGCTGAATTCTGTGAAGGTGACCTTGGGAAATTCTACATATAAATGAGGATAAGGTAAGTAAAGTCAGATGCAGCTTCTTCCACTCTCATATATTTATCCTTTTATCCTTATTTATTTGGCAGCTTCCTCCTGGGGGTGGGAAAGTCTCTCCATAATTTAAGTTTTTAGAGTTTTTCCATTAGCGCTTTAATTTGAGAACGTAACCAGCTGAATCATTGATCACTGAGACCAATCCGTCCTATGTTCACTTAAATACATCCTTGAACCTGTTAAACGTACTTGGCCTTTGCGTAATGGGAAGCGCCTCATGCCAATGTTAAGTGCAGGAAAGGAGTTCCCGTTATATCAGCGCCATCAAAGGGCTTGACTTTATCCTGTGATTTTGCTTCAGGAACAGTCTACAGAACTATTTTTTTTCTGTTTTGTTCTAGCGCCTGTAATAATAAATGAGATGCCAATAGTGAGAAATATCCCTAAAGAATAATCTCATTTTTGGGGAATTAGTTTGTTGATATTTTAATACTTTTATTCCTTTTGGTTCAATAAACAGTCTTGTTTCATTGGAGTACTGATATGTTCTTGTGTGGGGGGTGAAACACAGGCAGGTTAGTAGAGGGGGGTAGTTAATACGGAGGGTTGTATTTACCCCTCTAGGGTTTTCTTATGCCCCTAGCCTGCCTGGGAAACACATGGTAAACATTGTCAGCTGCCTGGGCTGTGATTCTGTAGAGTATGAGGCTTACGTGATCTAAAGAGCTGGTCCGTAAGAAGCTCTTGGCACCAGACAGTGGTGTAATTTAAGGGGAGAAGTGGCTGGAGTTGAGTGGACACTGGGTCCATGTGTCTGTCTTCCCTCTCAATGGGGCTGCAAGATATAGTACACACTATACATGCATTATTAATGTTATATGCAATACAACATTTCCTCTAATGCCGCTAATGTACATACCAATACTGTTCTTTCTCGTATCCCGCGCATTACTCTTACGTCAGTGAGGTCTTCTTGCGACAGCCAAACATATTCTCAGTGAGCTCTTACAGTAAGGTGACGTAACCTAGAGCTTAACCGGCAGAACACATGAATTATTAGCACTTAATCAGCACACGCAGTTTGTTCATCAGAAAATATTGATTTTTGTCCGCTTTCAGCCAGTTTTACATGTAATTAATGACTTTGTTTTTGACCTTTAACATAGTGTATAGGTATTACTGCTAGGACACCGACCTTGAAAGGTAACACTGCAGTGTGATTAAAAGTTATAAAGAAACATATATATATATATATATATATATTCCAATGACCCATGCAGCTCCACTAAAGAAGAATATGAAATAACCTTGTAGGTAGGAACGTTCGGCTCTCATACTCATTAAAGTGCGAATGATGGGTTAAGTAAGCGCATGTCGTCATATTCATTATCAGCCCTCTGCTTCTTTGTTGCTCAGCCTGTCCACTTCTTAAATGGAGGACCTGTTATTTTTAAGTGTGATCTTTTCAAACCAACAACAAATCAAAAATCAAATTTTGGAGTTTCTTTTTTTATATCTGATTTTCTTTATTTTAGGATTTATGCGCACGTTGCAGCAGATAAGAATGTGAGTAACAGCCCGTGTCAATACACTGAGCTTCCAGATAAAGAAAGGTTTGTTTTATCCATTTTCAGCCCTATGATCGTGTAATATCATGTCACGTACTATACCTGTAATGAAAATGACTTTTTACAAGCAAATCTCCAGAATTTTTCCATGTCTGTACTTGGTAGCTAATTCCAATTATACATCCCTTCTTCTGATTTTGGATTTCAATTTGGCAACGTGACGGCTCCTTTCATATTCAGTAACTGGCGTGTGTGTAAGTCTTGTAGCTGGGAGCACACGATGTGAAATCCTGATTTCATGCAGAGATAAAGTGGCAGACGTACAAGAAAGGACCAGTCATCCCGCCTGGAACAAGAGCGTAATAAATCTATGTTGAAAATTGTGATCGCGTTAACTTTTTTTTAAAAACCTTTATAACAATGGTGAGGTACATATCATATCACAACAATTACCTAAAGTACCTAAAAAAGAATTACGAGATAATCCTAGAGTAACGTATTAATTAAGCTTTTGAAAAGACACAAGGTCCATCAAGTTCAACCTTGCCGTGGATCCAGAAGAAGGCAAAAAGCCCTCATTGAAGTGATTTTCAGTTGTGCCTCAAAAGGGGAAAAAATTCCTTTTTGACCTCAAAAATCTGATTTCTCACTGGATTAACTATAACGAATCCTGGCCTTATAGCCAATTATTTTCCTCTATATTGTTCTTAGCTAAAAAGTTATCTAGCCAAATTTTATTTCTATTGAATAGTCTGTAAAAAGTACATTTCTATTATTGTTACTGTAAAGAACTTTTTCCGCTGCTCTAAGTGAAATAGATGACATCTTGTTCCCTGCACAGTCCTTTCGATGAACAGGTTGGTGCCGTTCCTGTATTAGTGTCTATTTTTTGGGATGCCACATTGTTTAAGGATCAGTGGTAGACAGGGTATGTCCCCTGGCAGTCTGTTCCGGGACAAATATATCAAATTTTACTTATTTGTTGCTACACAGATAATACATTTTTTATTAAATATATATTCTAGGTAGTGCCTAGGCAGCAGAACAATCTGAAACGTCATATCATTAGTCTGTATACTAAATTAACAAACCCGTAGTCTGATTTTTGCGAAGAACTGGATTCTGTGAAAAACCCGAAGGGCGGTGCTGCATCCAAATTCCTCCTAATGCTTGAAAAGGGTATTTAGCTTTCCCTAAACCTAGTTACTTACCTGGAAATAACATTGTTTTAATCATGAGTTCTGTAAATATAAGCACTGTTGAATGTACGGATGATGAATATCTTTTGTTACCTGGAGTCCAATTGCTACATACTTGAGATAATATTAATTAGCCCAGGTCCTCAGTGAGCGAAGCATTGTCCCGACTCCTCTCCTGTTCTCAAGTCTTCTAATGAAGAGCTGCGGTGAAGAGCGGTAGAAATAAATCTCGAGCCGGGTTGGGTTTCTTTAGTAAATACGTTGCTGGCTTCAATGGCCACAACAACTATTTCTAAAGCCACTACTAGGTAAGACTCTTACCAGGACGGTCTCGGGTCCCAGGAAGCCTCCTCGACAAAGACACAATACACAGAAGTACGTTAATGTGCAACCTTCAACCTCAGCCTTACTTTTAGGAGACGTTGGTGGGGGTCAGAGAAAGATGAAAATGTGTATTGGGGGATTCTGCAGAATCTCCCAATGCATTTACAATGGGGGGGAGGGGACACATGAAAATTTAAGGGGACAACACAGCTATCCTATCCATTGAACTGGATAAGATGGACGGAGAGTCCCTTTAAGTTGCAATGTAAAAAAAAGTCTTTCCTCTCGAGATACTTACACCAAATTAATGAACGTTAATTGGCTGCATTAGCAATGTTAATGACTCATTTGAATAGAGATGTACCGCGTTTAATGCCTCCTATTTCAATAAATACACGTGGGTTTATAATTGGGAATAATTGGGTTCTTATCATAGGATATGCATAAAATGTAATTGTAATTGAAACAACGGCACACATTGAACAGCCATTAAAATACTACGTGAAAGTTGCCTTGACAACTGTTGAAACCTGCAGAAACGAAAAGGAAAAACAAATGTTATCAGCGTATGTATATAAAAAAATGTTTCCATTCTTTATAAACCTAAACATACAGTTTGGAAAATTGCCATTAGTGTATACGTAGCCTTTATGGGTGCAACACAGTCTAAATGTAACGGTGATACAATAGATAAACAGCTTACCAATTCCCTTAGGTTACACGATTATAAATCGTACATTGAAAATCCGTTTTTTGTAAATGTTATTTAAAAGCCTAAAATTGAACCGGTTATTTAAAGATGATATTGGTTTTATTTTGGCAGAATTCTGTTAAGAATAATTTAGAAGTGAAACGGTGTTCTGAGTCTCTAGCTTCAGTGGTGCCCACAGATCTTAAAACTGGCGCATAAAACAATATTCTGTATGTAACCCGGGGTATTGCATTATGGTGACATAGTTTGTGCCTCCAGTTCCCCACCAATCTTATTCAAAGTAGTTGTAAAAAAAGACATTTAAATAAGATGCTTTTCCATCGCACTTTGGATTTGTTTCCCCGGATATGTCCAACAGCAGAAACAACATTACCCAAGTACAGCGATGCCGATATGAGTAGGTTTGACTTGGTTTGGGGTAGCCATGTTGAGGGGTCAGTTTAGGGTTTTCATTGTTTGTTTAGGAGAGGGGTACAGGCTGGTATAAGTCTGTAATGTCATTACTGTAGGGGTTTTGCTTATAGAGTGCTCATAGGACACTGAACTTCATGTTCTCTTTCTACTCCGGCTGTGCCATCCTGTCATTTATCACACTGTGCAAAGGAACCTCGGTGACATCCCAGAAAAGGACATTTGGGTATTTAAAACTCCTGAAAGTGCTCACTTTGAGTGCGGTCACATTCAATTGCTCAGCTTGGGTCCTCGGCTAGCAGAGGCACCAGGACTTAATAGCATACCTTCCGGAATTTTATATTGCCTCCTTCATCGAGAAGGGGGTCAACCTCTACATCAGTGCGATTAGATCTGCTACCATGTTTTTACTAGGAAGATAGATGTTCCACTGCATACACGTAGAAGTGACAACCTTTAAAAGTCTTCAGGTTTGGTCTTTGGCAAAATGTTTCTTTGTCTCTTTCCCTGCTGTAGGTCTCTCTCTCTCTAGTACCTCATCTAGAACAAAATGAACTTGTGCTTGTATATACTTTGTACTTTTTTTTTTTATTAGTTTTTTTTAATTCCTTCCCTAAGTGTGTTTTTCCACCTGGACTTGGTTACCGCTGCCTTTCTTTTAAGTCATTAACAGTAGCGGTAAATGGAACTATTTATTGAAGAAAAAGAACTTAGCGTTTTCCGACCAAGCACTGCATACACTTCAGTCCAAAATCCATTTTGCACGCGTATTTCAGTGTGCGTCGCTTACGCTTTTAAATAGTGCCAGATTTAATTCCCTTTTATTTTAACAGTCTCGCCCGTTTCTTAAGCCTGCTTACCGAGATAATGTGTGTTTAATCAAATATCCCCTTTTCAATAATCACATTTGGAATGCGTGCAGCGTTAACTAGTACAAAGACTTTAAAGCGATCGCGTTTCACCGCGTGTTAAAGTGGTAAGGATATTTCAGTGTGTGACTGGTGAGCTAATTGGCGTCCGTGAATGAGGAGTTGGCATTTCGTGCTGCAGCAGATTGTACCCACCGCAAAGGGAACAGACGAGACGGCAAAATCCCAGCAACTAACTTTGGGCAAATTGGCGGCGACGGCGTTTGACTTACTGCTCGGTGGAAGTAGGACATCTTTATTTAAGTTCTTTCTCTGGCACTTTAGAATATATGTTGCGTTGCGTACAAAGAGTGTCCCGAAGCATTAGAACGTTGGTATCATCTTCTTGTATCTTTGCGGGTTCTGGCAGCCGATTAAAAGATTTGCCCCACCTCTTGTGCATTTGCTGTTCCACTGCGGTGGCAATTTAATAATAGCTCTTGATACTTTGTTGTAGGAGGTGATTCTAGATTCTAGAAGTTCTGTTGAAGGCCTAATTGAAAATTATGGAACACAAAGGCAGCAGGTGCTTGTCATTTAAAACAACAATTTAATTTCCCGATATTGGAATTGTTTGCTTTTTTTCTTGCGCACTGTTTAGCCTTAACTCTCTATGTGCTGGTGGGGTCCCCTTCCAACCCTTGGTGCTAAACGAATGATCTAATTTGGTTGCTCAGAAAACATTTGATTCTATAAATTGCTATGAGCTTAAAATTTAGTGTCAGAAGAAGGATGAACAGGTCAGGTCCAGCACCTCTTCTTATAAGCAAATGTAGTTTTCTTGTAGGCTTGGTTTACATATTGGGAAATGTGCCTGATCCTGAGTTTTATTGTATGTTAAAGTAGGCGCCATTTGTAAATGGTCAGTATCGATGCTGTAGTGGCAGCTTATGGATTTCCTCTGCCGTTTCTTGTGAGGATAAGTAACCTTTCAGTCTTGCAGGACACTTTGACAGCTCCTTCTATTTATTCAATGGATTCAGATGTGTTGAAAGCTGTTAGTTCTAGGACAACTATTGTTGGTTTTATTGGTGCTTTTGGGGAAATTGCACAATAAGATCTGTTATGAACAAGGCTGTCTTGCTGAGTGATAATACTTTCCTATAAAGATTTTGTTTGAGGAGGCCGATTATCACTGAGAAATAAGGCAGTTAAGGCAAGCTTTTAGCTTTGTCTTAGGTTTTGTTAAGTGCCATTATATTCTGTAGCGTTATGAAGTGGGATGAGATAAGTTCACCATGCAAGACTGGAAGTGACTAGTTTGAGCAATAACTGATTAGTAATTATTAGTAAATGTTTGGTTTGAATAATTGCGCAGAAATTCTTCAGTTTGAGTCAGGTTTGCCGTGTATCAAGCCTGACGATGGGATATCTAGCCATAGGGTGGAAATAAAGTCATACAAGTACCAGATTGATGGACAAATGGAATCCGGGTATACTGGGGCGTTCGTAACAAGGGAAGCAGTACCTTTCTTAAATTTACAGTTTATCCATGTATTTCCTTTCTTAAAGATAATTCTAGGCTTTCCTTTGTTTGGTTCTGTTGTACGAGTGAACAGCTTCTAATACAAATACAGTACCGATAACAAAATAGTTCTTAATTTTAGACACGACTCTTCGGCCTGCAGCCTACAAGGTTGTGCCCGTGGTAGAGAAAGAGAAGCGTCCCAGCGCTTCTCTTTCTCTGCGGCTCTGTCTGCATTATTCTGGTCTCCTGGAGTGCACAGCGGATCACCACGAGAAGCGACTCACCAAAGAATAATGAAGAAGCGGAGAACGAGACAAGAACAAGATTTTTTTTAACACTTTTTTATTTGACTAAAATAACTTTATTTAGCATTCAGTTTGACCCCCTTGACATGATTTCATTATCTTTTGTGTTCGTACATTCACAGACAATCCGTGCTATGTAAACACTAGGCCAGTGCAATCAAAACCAGCTGCCTCTCAATGTTGCCAAGCTCTCTGTCAGAGATTAAGTTATTGACTCATCCCAGACTCTTTGGCTCACAATCTCAGCATGTTGTTTACTTAAGATTGCCTATGACCCCGTCACCCCCAAAAACTCACTATTCGTTCGTGAGTAGGACAAGCTCATCGCTGATGAGTCCACTTTATTTTGTTTACTAATCTCGCAATGAAGAATATGTGAAATGGCATCCATATGGCCCTTGAACTTAATTTTTTTATTAAGAAAGACATTTTAAGATTGTGTGAAATAAAATTGGATGAATCCAGATATACTGGCCAAGCTTGCCGTAAAGTTTTTTTTTTTATCTATGTTGGATGTTTTGCCTGCTGGTTACTGGGGTAGGCCGAGAATCTGACATTCACAAGGAGCACCACATTAGAAGAAGCCTGCTACAGATACCCTTGTAACATATTCTCAAACCACTCTTCTGTTGATTATTATAGTTTGTTTATGAAGTGGCAACAATTTACGCAGCACTTCTTACAATATATGTATTCAATGTCTATGGCAAAACTAGAATTGACAAAGACAAAATGACAGATTAGGTACAATGTAGAGGCAATGGAGTGAAGAGAAACATAAGGTATGGAAAAAGGAGAGGTTGTTTGGTGGTAAACACGCATTGGAGGTTAATTCCACCCTCGCAGCTTCTCCCACCCTGTGTGTAGCTAGCCCTACTCCTTCAAGAAGCCACTCTCACAGAAGAACCAGAGCTCATGTATGATTCTGCATTATGAAGGACCAGCCTAGAACTTCTGACATGGCAGGATAACTGAGGTTGGCCATTCTTTAATGCATAGTGATATCAGGGAGCTGAAACATTGACATCGGACACATTGGGTGCAGAGAGAAGGAAGAAAGCTAAAAAGTAAAACATCTGATACTAGACAAAGAAGCGTACAAATTGACACCTCGTCTTTTAAAAGGTATTAGTAGTTCAAGGGACAAAAAGTGAATTTTGTGTGGGCCACACCATGCTTATATTCAGTGTTCTTCCCGCAGTATGCGTCATTCTGTGCCCTCACATAAAGCATAGTTTTGGGGAGTTTTGGGGATTCAACATTATGAAGGATTATAACAGAAGAAGATTTCCAAGAAAAGGACCATCCAGCTCTAAAACCAAATTGGCCATTCAAACCTTCAGTGTCAAGTACATTCCATATTGTAACTTAAATGTTAACAGTTGTGCTTATATGTTAATGTTTTGTGAAGTAAAAATATATATTTCTGTATTCAAATGGTTTCTCAAGAGTACAGGCCAGTTGTTAAGGTTATTGTAACTTGAGCTCTAAGCAGGGGGCAGTCATGGGTTACAACTTTCTCAGTGATTTAAACAAACTCAGTCAAGATATCCCCAAGAACAATTGATGACTCATAACATGTGGGGAAAACTGCATTTGGACATCATATTTTAGCTCTGTGTTGTCTGCAGTGACTTGTATATTTGTGTTTAGCATGCAGTTGTGTGTTCTGCTTCATTGCGTCATCTGTTTAGAACGGGTGAACTGTTATGGGCTCAAATAGATGCCTGGCTTGACCAGTTCTTTGAAATGAGAGAGAGTCGAAGCTGAGTTACTGTTGGGTTGGTTCAGTTTTGCATTCTTGGACACCATTTAAGATACTGAATCTGATTTTATAAAGAATATACCTTTAGTACCCCCTGGCAGCAGCCATGGTGGGACATATTTTGAGAATCTGCAGGATTCATTAAAACGCACATAGGTTGAGTGGGTACCAAGCTAAAGATCTCAGTTGTCCCTGACCCCATAGGACTTCTTTTTATGAACCCTGTTATAATTCTGTAGCTGTATGGTTAATGCTTACATGACAACTAAAAAAGCTGATTGATTAGATATGAAATGCTCTTGTAGGCCCTTGTTCAAAACTTACTCAAAAATGTGATCCCATAATAAATGCGTTCATTAAAAACAGTTTGTCTTTTAATTCTAAAAAGAACCTTATACACATCCCAGCGATACAAGGTGAAATGTAATGAATTTGGCATTTATGATTCATGTTTAGAACAGAGTGTTCAATGAAGCATTTCAATGTAATTTTAACACAATAAGTGAGGCAATCAAGAGATTTTTTTCCTGTACCTTTTCTATGTTCTGTATAGAACAGTGTAGTTATGGTAACCTTAGATTTTCAGTTCGAAGGACTGTGTGGGAGTTTGTAGAATAAGTACCAGCATGGGTACAAAAGACAGAATATTCTTTATATATATAAATATTCTGTCTTTTGTACCCATGCCAGCGCTCATTCTACAAACTCCCACATATATACATACATTTACACACAATATGGACAAAAGTACTGGGACACTTGACAAGGTTTCTGTGGGAATTTTTGCCCATTCATCCAGTGGAGCATTTGTGAGGTCAGGCACCGATATTGGATGAGACGCCCAGCTCGCAATCCCAGTTCATCCCAAAGGTGTTTGATGGGGTTGAGGTCAGGGCTCAGTCAAATTCGTCCACACCAAGCTCATCCAACCATGTATTTATGGACCTTGCTTTGTGCGCTGGGGCTCAGTCATGCTGGAATAGAAAATGGCCTTCCCCAAACTGTTCCCACAAAGTTGGAAGCAAAGCATTGTCCGTAATGTCTCGGTATGATGAATGGGACAGACCAAGACGTTTTCAAGAGCTGAAATACGGAACAAGTTCCTGCCACAATTTACCTGTTGATGGCTGTTTGTGTGCCCTGGGTAAATCATAGAACACTGGTTTGTTGATTAATCCAAACGTTCCTTAGCAATTCATACTGTATTAATGATTTTGATAGTTTGTAAAGTGGGATCAGACCATACGATGCTTATCTTAGGCTTACTTTTTAATGTTTGACATACATCTTCAAGCCTGAGAACAATTCGTTTGGTAACTAGATAAGTGCTAATAGCTGGAAGTTTCCCAGTCCAGTTAACACTTTAACTTCCAGCAGTCCTTGCTGTGTTTTGCAATATTGAGAATGGAGGTGGTATTTGTGTCTCTGACCGTATCTAACAAAGAGCTTCTTTCGGCTTAATGTCCTTGCTCAAGGGCATTGTCTTTTTGCAACTGGTATGTGATTATTTGGAGTTTCTTGTATGGGATTTAATTAAACTTTTAGTTGTATTCTTCGTAATAATTTCCCATACCTAGTCATGTAAATTAGACGGCAGAAGATCAGTGCCTTTTAATCATGACGCTATGAAGTGTATACCCCATACCACTAGTGGGTTTTTTTTGTGGTTGGAGGCATATAAGTAAGATTTTGGTCAAATGTAAATTAAAATGCAAGCTGTTGAAACGACCATGGACATGAAAACAGCATTTAGACTCTGTAACTAGAATGAGCCAGCATAGCATTCTGTTGATTTCAGAAATAAGCATTCTTGTCCTTGACGGTCATGTAAATCTGCTTTGGGATGTTCTCAAGGTGGAGCGCATTGAGAGTGACGCTAATTCTATGGAGAGCTGCTTTTGAAAGTGATTGATCCCTCCATTTACTGAAGATCTTTGTATCCTCATAAATGAATGTAATAGTGTTTTGTATTTGAAGGAAGACTTTTACGACTTGGCTTACTAAGGGGTCATCATCCAAAGCAATTAAATGCTTGGGACTTGGGAGTTTATCTATATACGTAAAAAAACAAATCTACCTTGGAAAAATATTGTATTTCTTTTTCCAAAGCAAGAACTTGGACAGCCAAAAGAACCGATTCCAGAACATGACACTTTGAGGCTCTGAAGTATGTTCGGTTTGATGTAGTTCAAAAATGTTTAGGCACTCGGGCTTATTTTTCTCCTGAGAGTCTGTCGAAACTCTAGAACTAAAGGTATTTCATCAGAGGCAGTGCTTTCAGGACAAACTCCTGCAGTACATTAAACACAGTCAGAATCTTAACTGTTCCACATAAAAATCCATCAGATTAAAATGAAACCAGCAGTATACGTTCATGTTGGCTATCCGCTAATTTAACATTTTCTAGCTTATGGCAAACTTTGTACTCAGTCCTGTGGTACGCCGTATCTCCTTTCAAGTACGCAATGTACATTTGCTCAAATTTCTTTTCAAAATATAAAACATAAGTGCCTTTTAGCAATAGAATTGGTATATGTTTTTCTTGGCGTTTTGTCTACCAAGCGCGCCCAATTGATTCCTTATTAAAGCAAGGGACCCTTTCTCTTCGCTCTTGTTTTTTTCTTTCTTAAAGAACAGTTATGTACAAAAATATAACTTTTTTTGTCTTTTACATTTAATCCAAAATCCATCAAATCTCCCTTTTTGATCAGAAACGACATACAAATACCATAACCCCCTACCCCTTTCTGATGTCCTTACCTTATCCTTTATAACATTAGGTCTCTCACACTGTCTATTTGGAACTGATCCTAGATAGAGGTAATGTAATAAAGTGTGAGACATTATGGTGCAGCTCAGATAAAAGTTATTAATTTATACAAATTAAATTGTATTGCATTTTAAGTGCTGATTTAAGTGCATTTTAAGTGATGTTTAACCTCCTAAAAATATTACATCAAATAAAGAATCATTATAGAATTACTAATAAGTAATGTAACTTTCTAGATTATGGGGAAATACTTGAATGTCACACTGTTGATAAATCTGGTATTCATTTCCCTTAAACGTGCGGACATAATGTTCTTGAGTTTTTTTTGTGATTTTGTTGAATGGAATCTGGCTTTTTGTAATTTTTGGTAAATTTGAATTCATCTTTTCCTTTGTCTAAATTACCTTTTTTTTCCCCCTTCAGTATCTTTTTGTGAATTTGAAGTCCACTTGTGCTGTACATCCCTTTTCCTGAATCATCATGGAGGATGAGTCTGGGTCGTTGGCTAACCTGGCTCCGAGCCCCCAAAGTGAAGCAGTAGCTCATGATCTTCAGGAATTATCCTTGCAGTCTGTCCAGCAATTACCCCCTCTGAAGGAAAGGAAGAATGGTGAGTAACCCAGATCTCTACCATTCTAACCATGAAGCGCCAATACGGTTTAATTTATTTTTAGCCTCTTGCCGTCGGTAATTGTGGGGTCATTTTGGTTGTGGACCATCCCTGTCTATGAAGAGGAACTAGACTCAACTCACGCTCTGTGGCATGTGCCTGTCATCAAGCTTAGTTGAGTGAAGCATTGAGTGAAGGAAGGTATATACAGAACCTACAATGTACATACATTTTAGGAATAGTTTTGTTTCTTTTGGATTAGTTGACGCTGTTTTGCGGAGCCAATAATGAAACGATTTACATGCCTTTCCCCTCCTGAATATTTATCCCAGATTTTGCACATTAATTACGTTATTTTTGATCTGTATGCTATAAATTAAATCTTATTGTATTTGTCTGAAAAGACACAACAATCCTAATGAGATCCAGTAATTGAACACACAGCTACACCAAATGTTATTTTCTTGTAATACGTTTCTAAAACTGGCCCGGAAACATGTATATTTTAGTGATTATAATGTTTTAACTTTTGTTTCAATGCTGGTTCAGTATCTTCAGCGCGTCCAAAACTGTGATGAACAAACCTTTCTGCCCATCTGCTAAAAAGCAATGTACAATTCAATGTCACCTTTGTAATTATACGGCGAGGGATTTTTGTGAATGTTTTTTTACCTATGACATGACTTTTAGTTTAGCCTTTGATATTTATTAACAAAGTTGGCCGTATAACTTTACCCAACAACCAGCTTTCTTTTGCTCTTTCTGTCTCCTTTAAATAGAATGAAAAAAGTAGCTGTGAAAATCAAAAGCCCTACTGAATCTTAGTAATACTTTATTTTTAGTGTTCGATATGTTTTTCTGTCTGCTCCGACAGAGCGCATGTATTTATATTTTTGTACTGTTATTGCTATAAAAAGCCTCTACCCTTGCCCTGGTAGGAAAGTGGCTATTCCCCTTAGCCTTTATTTTTTATTATTTGCATATGTATGTATATGTTATAGTATTATGTATATATTATAGATATCAAGATATAGTCTTCGATCTGTTATAATTCCAATTCCGGTAAACTGGCCACATCTTTACTTTTATTTTCGCCTCACAATCACACTTTTGCTCTGCGTTCTGTGTTTGTGTTCATGTGTAGGATGTTGGGTTGTTGGGAGAACAGCTGGAGGACGTATTATTAGAGCCTCAATTATGGGGGAAGATAAACACGGAAGTAAATGTAATCAAATAAGGAGAGCATCCCACCCAAATGCTTTCATTTTTGTTTGTCATAAGATACATTTGCTGAGCAGGAAGAAAACTTTTGATATTCGTCTGACAAACAGGGTTCCCAAATCCCTGTTAGCTGTGTGCACAGAGCATGTCTACTGCTGACGAGCATTTAGTATCTGTATACTTAACCCTACGCGAGCCGCCGCTATATGTGTTTCTAATCTAACGTAATGATTATCCGAGACACATTTGATACGGTTATTTCGAATGCTTATGATTTTACCCGTTTATAGGAGCAGGAGTGCCATCGGTTAACTAGTGCCTCTCCTTTACTTTCTCGGGAATTGAACAGCAGTTTCAGGTTCTTCGGCTCATATATGAGCTGTACCGCATGAGAAGGGGGGCTTAATACCGTATACATCTACTTAATGGGATAAACAAATGCCGTAAAGTAAGAATGCTTTAAAAAAAAAAAAGACATTTTTATCAATTAGCAAAATGCAGAGTGAGTGAACAGGAGAAAAATGTAAATCAAATCATTATTTGGTGTGGTAAGAATTGATGTTGTTTTTAAGGAATTCGGTAGGTAGGTTTTTCCATACATAGTATTTATAGGAATTTGCGGTATAAATTTCCTTTTTGGTTACTGTGTTGACTTTATTTTGTTGCCATCCTTGTTTACATCCCTCCATGGGACTGCCTTTAAGTTCTTTAGCATTCAGTCATGTATAGGAAGCGCACACACATGTTAACATTTGTAGTCATTTACAGAGGAACCGTAAACTGCCAAAAGGCAAAACAGCTTCTGCTTCCTGTTTTGCAAGTTTTTCCCTCATATTTTTTGTCTTTATCCAAGCTAAAAAAACTAAGCCTCTAACCGGGTAAAACCAGATAGCGCACCTCTTGTGAGAGAGAGAGAATGAACCGTCGCACGGGTTACAAAACCTTAGCATTTCCAGCTCTGACCCTGAGGGTTTCCAGAGTTTTGAGAAGGGTCTAACACGTAAACAAGAACCAAAGTGTGTAAACAAGAACCAAAGTGTGTAAACAAGAACCAAAGTGTGTCAATGAATCGTTTAGCTCCCTGAATTAACGAAGCTGTGTTCCTCAAGAAAAGAAATGGACATCTTGTCTTGCCACGAAACTGATTTGACGAGTGTTTGGGTTTGGAGCAAATAATTTCTTCTAATGATGTATTCTGTACGAACAGAATGTGTATTAACCTTAAGAGTGGCAACATCACAAAGTACCGTATCCTTCTCATTAATGGCAGGTGGTGGTCGGGATAATCCAGGTTCTACAGCAAATAACATTTTTGTACATTCTTATTAAATCTGCTCTGGAAACTTAAACAATCATACATTTTCACCTTCTTCCTAACTTTCTACCACGGGGCTGGCAACAACAAAAAAAAAAGACAGGTTTTATGGGTTGTAATTCACCGGGAATATAATGCCGTCAGGGAACTGGTAGATTCTGCCTATAAGACAAATAAGTATTGCACCTGTAACCTGTTGAACTACATTTTATGGCCATATGCTGTGGGAACTTGGCGGGAGAAGAAATGTCTCCTTACGGATAGTTATGTCTTAAGTGCAAATCCTCCACGTCCCAAAAATACATGTTTTATGATCTGCGGGAAATGTACTTTGGACTAGTATGTAAGTAAAAATTAAAGAATAAAGTTCGTATTGTGGTCTTGCAGTTCCAGTCATGAAATAATAGCCCAGGACTTAACGCTGTAATCGTAGGTCAAAGCTCATTTATATTATTGCTATGTTTTATCCATAAAAGCCCAGCTTATTCTGCAGCACCGCACGGTTTTGGAGACTGATTTTGTTTCCAAAACTAAAACAGAATTTACTAAGCGTTGAAAAACCGATGTCAAAGTTTGTTGGAAAAAAGTTAAGATTCGAGCTTTAGTGAGTTTGTTTTAGCGTATTAACAGAAGCGTTTCCACAAGGTCGGCTGAAAAGATTTATACGTGATGAGAAATCGTATCAGCAGATTAAGGTGATGGGACAGCAGACAGAGGGAAGATGGATGGCCCAGAGCAGACTGTATAACTCAGCACCAGGAGAGCCGCCTTATCTGTCCTCCCCCACGTGTTCATCTCTGTGCGTCTCTACAGAACAGGGGGCACAAGGCAAGAATCCCACTCACAATACAGACTGAACTTCATAGATATTTACTTTTCATAAATCCCTTTATCTACTCTCATTACATGCAATGTATATAGGGTTGGCACAGAAGATTGTATTCCATGGCTGTTTATGAAAAGCGGTGCCACGTTTCTAATTAGCCGGGTCCTGTTCACCGTGGGGTGATTAATCTGGAAATATTGGAAAGGTCTTAATAAATGAGTTCCATTAACACAGGTGTGCTCTAGTGTCAGATTCCTGCCTGCTACCGGAATAGAGTTCTGTGCCGTATACCAGAGGTTGGTTAATCTTTATATGATCTTGGCTGTCCCGCGCACGCACGCAGGGTCAGTGCCCGTTCATTCTCACCTAGAATTTCAAACTGTATGCCAGTGTACAAAATAATCGCAGAGTTCCTTGCCCACCAACCTATTCAGACTGTTTACTATAGAAACACTCCGCAAAGAGTACCGAGAAAGTAAACGCAACGGCAACATAAATGGTTTAACTGAGCCGTACCCTAGTATCATTGACTATTTTTGTTTCTACAATTCTTTCTGATATATAAATCAAGTCATTTGATTAAGGGGGTCTGACGCATCTGTTGACATAAGTGGCTACTGGGAATGTGACAACACTTTAGTGTTGCTTTTTTGAGCTCAAAGGGTTAAAAAAACCCCTAAAAACAAATATCTTCTAGAGACGTAATATGCCCTCAGCATATTCTCCGTGTTATCTGAAAGGGATCAAGTGAGAGAGATTTCCCATGATGTATGGCTTGGGATTGGTACTGCCAGTTCCCACAGTCTTTAAATTCCCTGTGCATCAGTCAGTGTCGAGGAGGAACCGTCTTGAAGCCGGAAAGCATGTGAAAAAAGCACTACAGCCAAAACCCTTCTCTCCAGGGACTGCGACCTCTGCGGTGGACCATGCGCTGACATTTTCGCGAGAACTTTGGGGGAATTCTGAAAAGGACTGATCCTGTCTGCTGTCACAGCTTGATGCCATTTTCTGTCCCAATTAAATGTCCAGGTCCTTGTATGTTTTTCCTTTCGGCTATTTTTTTTTCCCTAGTTTGTGTAAAAATAGCCACTTTAAAAATGCACTTTTTCAGATTTTGTTTTTATTGTCGTTCAATCTATCCCATGAGCTACTTCCAAACAGCCAAAGGATACTGAATGACTTTCAGACTTCAGTGGTGTTTAATGAGGATGAGTAGCTATTGGGGTAAGTTGACTCGTCTGGAAAATAATTAAGAAACACAGGTTTCGTTATGTCAAACCTGGTGGTATCTTTGTTTGTTAGTGTTTTGAATGTAAGGCCATTATGATGAGCACAGAATGTAATATAAATATGGATTGGCCATGGCTGGATTCCCCATACTGAAGAATAATCACCAAATGAAGCATTACAGATGGTAAGGTACAATCCATTATTATTGGAAGATTGATGTCATAGTGCATGTTCAGTGGCCGACTGGGGCGTTCCACGTGAGCAGCGCTCCCAACGTTTGTTAAACTGTACAAGACTGCTTGCAGCCGCGGCCTTATTTTCAGGACGGTACTGGAAGATGCAGGACTGCTGGCAGCTATGCGTGCATGTTTGCAATATGCTGGTTTGTGTTTCAGTAACTTAGAGATATGAAGTAGATGCATCCTTTGTACCTCAATGAGATGACAACCATTGCAGCTCTAAACAGCTGGTGGTTCTCCACAACACAGACAGAACGTCCTGCTCTGTTATTAAATGAGGTCACTCCATGACACATGTCCTTGAGAACTTTCTCCAAGCTCCTTTATGCGCTCATGCATTTGTTAGCATATGAGAAGAGATTTTTGTTTTGTTTTACGTTGCCTAATGTCTCAATGCTCGTTACTAACGAAGACAAATGGGGGTCTATGGAGGAAAGTGCTTTATTTGATAAACAGGACTTCATTAGCATTGCCATAAAGAATCAACTTGTGTGGTGAGCAGGGAATGTCACTCAAATTAGCAAACATGTTTTCGCAAATGCTAAAGTTTTTTACTGTATTTACTGTATTTCATTCACAAAAAAATATATAATTTTTTTAACAAGTGTTCCCTATTTGGTTATTTTAAGCTCTCTCCCGCATGTATAATGAGCTTCCACGCCTCGAATATGCCTTCTCAAGATATGAAGACTTTCCTTTGACAGATTTCTGTCAATGGCACGTTAATGTTTTGTTCTCACTTGCTCTAAACCAGTAGAGCAACGTGGAACCCACATGAAATTTGCTGCATTTTACTGTGAATAGATTTTAACAAAAGATAATTCATGTTTGTTAAATGTTTGATACATGAAAATTCAACTATATAGACATGAGTGGTGCTAATGAACCTCTGCCGTGTCTCCCAGCAGTACATTAGAAGCTGCTTTTTCTGTCTAACGTGTCTGGTTTAGGCTAGTTTAGTCAAGACACGTGCAGGATACAGTGTGATTAATCTTAATTTCAGTAATATATGCAATTTAAAAAAAAATCTGGATGTTTGTAGATGGTGCTTTGAACGGCTGTATAGAATAGTATAAGTATTACTGTACTCGATGGGTTTTATGAATCCCTGAGGGCACAGAAGGCACGTTTTTCCATGTTCGCCGTGGACAAAATGTACTTGGCCTGATGTTATTCACTGCCAAAACTAATCAACGGCCTGGTATAGCAATTTTATCCCAAGCTAAACTATTGTGAAATCTAAATGTGCTTTAATAGAGCGGGTAGGTATCTTAAAGAGTTAAAGAGCTTTCGAATATCCAGTTTTCTTTGTACTTTGATACCTTTTAGGGACAATATTGTTGAGGGCACTTTCAAGACCGGCGCTCTTTCTGGGGGTTAAGCTACGTCTTTCTTCACCCCCAATTTCTCTCTTTCTCATTTAGTAACTATTTATAGTTCAGGCCATGCTGGGCAGGAGTGCAGTTTTTATTTATTGGCTTTCTAAATTTTTTGTTCAAACAGTGAGAAACACGCCCCTTCGTTTCATTCTGATCTCCCTGTCTCCACGTATTAATATGGAAGATGGCCTCTGCCGTCCTGCTTTCCCGATTAAAAGGAAAAAAGATGGGCATCACCAGAGGATCCAACAGAAGGGCCTCTGCCATACTGCCAAATACTTTCTGTAACACCACAAACGTCCATGATTCAAATACCCTTATTGTAACATTATTGTACACCAAGGCTGTTAAATTGTATCTGTCAACTCTACGCTCTTCCATATTTATCGCCTAACCTAGGGGAGCACCACCACCTCCATCCTTACTGGCTTATTAATGCTATGGAGGACTGTGCCGAGCACCTTTAAAAGACGGAGTTATGAGATGATAATGACATAATACCCCAGCGATTCACCTTTTAAGTGTGCTCGACACGATTTAGAGAGATCAGCGATCAGAACAGCCAACATCTGCCAATTCCATGAAATGTTCCATGAATTTAAATAAAACTGGAGCCACGGATTCCCAAATGGAATAATGTAAATAAAATATTGGCCTAGGTAGTACACGAGTTAATGTTGGCACATGTTATATGTTAGGGATAATGGTACCAAGTATAACGTGTGGTTTACGATGTATTGAAATCCAGTTCCTCTTTGAACGCGGTAATGGGGTTTAAGTGACGCCGATGTTCACTCAGATACCCCTTTCTCGCTGTGTATGATAAAGACGTGCAGATGTACAACAAAGTGGTTGCAGATGCTGTAAAAGTTCTCTGCGAAATGTTAGTTTGATCATTAAAGAAAAGGAAAACATTCCTGACGTTAAAGGGGAAAAAAAAGGTGCTTGGATCTTTTAAGGGTTGGTGAAAGGGGCAATAACGCCTAAATAGTTTCCCAAGGCTCTATGAACTGCTGCTAGCTCTGTGTATAAGAGGATCAGCGTTTTACTAAATGTCACTGAGATACCACATTTATCTGAAGACTTATTACCCATGCAAACCTGCGTTCACGCGCTCACAGTGAATTTTGCCCTTATGCTTGTGAGCCCAGGGGTACCCTCTCTAATCCAGCAGCGTGTAACACCAATCTTTTATACAGGGAACATAAGCACAGGAGGATAGGCGTTTTCAATATGTTATTTTTATTAAAAAAATAATAAAAATACCAATAACGGCCTATTTAAGGCAACCGTTCTATGACTGCGTGATTTATTCATTGCTTTACAAAGTACAGCCTTCTGCTGGAATTCCCTGAGCTCTCCCACCCTTCAAAATGAAACATTTCTGCAAAAAAAAAAATCAATTGACTCTTGTCTGTTTTTTCCCCTTAGCTAAAAAAAATACACCTAAGATTTGCGGGGCCGTTTATTTTCTAGTTATACAAATAAATGCTTATATTATATAATGATATATGTTATGAATATAGTATTTTGTCAAATAAAAACTTTATTAACATCTGTGTTTTAACATAGTGATCTGAAGCAAGTCGGCAAGAAAAAAAACATTAATTGATAGTTACTTGCCTTGCAACTATACATTTTACTGTATGCGCGTGTCTTTGTGCATCTGTTTTGGGATACTTATGGGAATTATGTTCTGTGCCAGCGCCGATGACGGCCCTTAGTAGCTGAATCTGAGTATTGGAACTCAAAAGGTCAGATGACATCTCCTGAGCTCCTGGGGCATTGTCAGGGGTATAATAAAGAGAAGGAGGGATACACCAGGACTTTAAACTCATCAGCCATCAGGTGAAAGCCAGAAGATAGAATAGCTAATGCGTTGGGGAGTCTCATCGTAACATGTTATCACTTAAAACGTGTTCTGTGCTGTCATCTAGTTAGGTTGTAAAAATGCAGCATTGTGGGAAATAACCCCTGAGATGAGTATTGAGTTTAAACACCAACATTTTTGGTTTATCTGTCTGGAAAAATAAATATTTCTAGTAGACAATGTTTGGTCCTCTAGTGCTGAAGGTTGTTTATGGACTTGATGTTCCTCTCTACAGCTCTTTGACCTCTTCTGGCCAGGGGACAGTGAAAAATGTATGATGTAGCAGCAAGATTGCAGCACTCACAAACAGAAAAATACATGGCAATGGGAAAAACATTGTGTAGATGATAAGGAATGTGATAATTCCCCTTTAAGATGCGGCATCAACTCTACAAGAAACATCTACGTTATAGTCTATTACCTGCTAGGGTGTCTAATATACATATTATCCTATCAGTAGTTGTTATTGTACTTACACATCTAATTTTCACACACATGAACATTAATGGAAATTCTTAATGGTTTTTATAACCAATATTTGTTGCAGAGAAGGTTTGTAATATTTCAACATTAAATCCATTATTATGTAGTTGCTATTGGCTTCATGTAAATACCATCCTTTAGTATTAGGAATGTACATAACGGTGCAATTACCATTCAAAAGCATAAATATTGTGGATTCCATCACACTGTATGGCCATATATCGCTTAGCCCGACACTACGTCAAGGTACCCCAAGTTTGGCGAGTCCCGTCTCATTTTCATGGCTGAGTTACAATTCATATTGTGCATTTAGCATGTTGGAAGGAAAGAACCCACTGGCGTATTCTCTATACTTTATTTTGCAATATATTGCTGAGTGCACATGATATATTGAAGCAAGCAGAGACAGGTATTCCTTTGTCGCATATTTCTTTGGTATTTTTCTACGGCTGAGTTTCCAAATAATTCCAACTTAAGCAACTGTGTTGCAATGCGTCATTAATTTTAGTGTTGTATATCGACCGGTGGAAGTAGATTTTAGGATAGTTTTGTTTTCCCGGCGCAACATGTATGCGAGAGTTTGGGCAAATCAAACATTAAAGGTAAAAACGTTGGGGCAAGCATGTTCACGAAACAAGGTGGGGAGGGGGGCCGTGAATGCATCTGCATGTGCCTTTCAGTGCCAGCAAATATTTATGTGTAAATGCTGGGGCTTGTTCATCAGAAAACTGGTTATTGGGAAAACGCTGTGCTAGTTATAGAAGCACAGTAAATATTTAAAGTAAAACACTACCCAGTGGAACCCGTGGTCTTGTAAAATATAATATAGTATGTATATGATATATATAGAACTCTTAGTTCCTTTATAGATTGTGATAACGATGGATTAAAGGTATGTAAAATGTTAAAACAAAAGCCAGGGACGTAACTTATGGGGGGCAAGAGGGAGCGGTTGCCCCAGGTGCCGCAGAGTATCTTGCGTACTTAATCCATCCAGCAGCGGTACTTCTGTGTTTCTTTCTGCTTCGAGAAGAGAAAGTGGTGTGATGTGAGTTGTGGGCAGAAAAAAATAGCAAAACGTTTTACAGTATTGTTTGTAGCCACCTAAAGCAGATATAAATACTTTTATATAATAATATATAGATTTGGAAATCTCCACAGTTTAATCTGGGTTTTTTTTCCCCTCTAAAATACTAATTTGATGCATTACTTAGCACTAAACCCACAAAACCATCCTCCGTTCCATGCATGAAACCAACACTAACCTGCCCAAAAATACTATAACTGTAACATAAAAAATTGAATTATTTTGTGTTCTTACATTTTTGTATATTTGATACAACCCCGGTTATTCCACTAAAGGATCAAATCCCAAATGAAAATGTAGCGACAAGGCTGACCACTATAAAAAGCTATCTTTATCTGGGGTCAAAGTTCATGACACTTTCTGTGTTCCTCCCTTCTCCACATTCCGTCCGTCCGTCCGTCTGTCCCTGTAAGACATGGAGATGGTCAGAGCAGCAGACAAAGCTAGTGTTTGTAAACAATGGATTTGTCATGTGAACTCGATTGGTCATCACGTGATCATGTGATCGGAGGAGAAAAGTTCAGTCCCCCATGGACTGCCTGCATTGTCAGGCATCCCTCTGTAGTGGGAAACACATACCACCATGTGCCGAGGTGAGGTTTAGACATGATGTTTTATTGCTTAGAAGTGGATACATTTATAATCTATTTTTGATCTCTCAAATTTTTTTTTTTTATTTATTTTTTTTTATATTTTAAGGCAACTGGCTGGAGGAAATATTTTTGCAGCCCATATTTACACACAACGAAAAAAACATGGCCGCCCCACAGAACTACCATTTACTTAGACCAAAGATTCTGTGGTGTTGATAAACCCAGATGTATTATTTTGCGTCTTTTTTGCAAACTAATGTCATATTGGCTGGGAAAAATCACCCAGTCCTGACTTCATCTGGGAACTTAAGACAAGGTCACGTTAACTAAAGGATTCCCATCATTTGATCCCTTACGTCTACGAAGTTCTTAAAACTGATTGTTCCCAGACAAGTTTCTTGTGAGGGCACGTGGGAGGAAACATCTGCTGTGTTTGGAGGGCCTGGAGTAACGTTCACAGTGACGCAACTGTGCACTGAACTCCAGGCAAAAGCCTTTTGGCAAATAGATTTAATTTAATATCTTCAAACACTTTAATTTCACTTAATGGGCTTATGCACCATTGTTTGCCTCGGAGGAAAATAAATCAGCTCTCATTTGCAGATTGGAGTTATTTATTTCTACTTTGGGGAAAAATATCTTGCTTACAGATTTTTGTCTTGAAAGCCTAATGGTTTCTGAGGCCTGTGAACTGGTGGTAATTAGTTCTGATTTATGTCCAAGGATTGCATACTTGACTTTTGAGCTAGAATGTTTGATAACAGCAAGTATAAGCAAAGCAAATTTTGTTAAAACAAGGCACTAAGGTGTCAGGAGCCAAAAGGTTTTAACGTCTGTTCCATAGTATCAGGTCATTAATATGTTTGCCAACTACTTACTGGCTGGGGTGAACCCTGAAGGAATTGAGTCAGGTTTTTTCCGACTTAAGTTACTGTGCTATGGACCACCATTTTTAGGATCATTTAAACAGCCATTCTTGTCATCCATCAACAGTTCACTCCGCCATTGCTGAATGAGTTATCAACATGCCTGATAATGCTGGTCGGAGCTCTCGCTCTCCGGAAGGGGGCAGCTTTACAAGGGGACAGGGCTAGGCATGTGAGGAATGGTTAATTGGGCAAGGAGACAGGGCTAGGCATGTGAGGAATGGTTAATTGGGCAAGGGGGACAGGGCTAGGCATGTGAGGAATGGTTAATTGGGCAAGGGGACAGGGCTAGCTGTGACGACCACCAGAGAGCATTACTTCGGGTGGAAGTAGAGGGGAAAACACCACCCTCTTTCCCTGAGAAAGAAGAGAGCAGTCCAGAGGAAAACCCAGCCGTAATATGCAAAGCTCCCACTATCTGGCCTGACACCCAAATGATTACTAGAAACTATAAATAAGATTTTAACAAGGCTGCCTCCAATGTACAAGCACAAGATGTCTTCTTGGTGCTGAGATGGCAGCAGGGGCCTCCATGAAGTTTTCCTATGCAGTCCGGAGGCTTCATTTGCTGGCGCTGTGCTTCAAAACAACTCAACATTTATTGTGTGTAATTTGTTTCCTTTTTACTGGACACTTCTACCTTCTCCGCCTTTTTGCAAAGTAAAACTATTGACACTAGTTTTTAAAATTGAGAAACCAAAGCGAGCAAACGCATTCATAGAGTAAGACAAAGTGTCATCTAAGCTGTTACTTTATATCATTGTGTAACTTCTTAGATTTAGGCAAAACTTTTATTTTACATCTCTGGGTTGCTCTTCTCATCTTCTTGATCCTTCTCGACAGGTTTTTGTTTCCACCCCGATTTATAGCGCTGAACAATAATGGGCAGTGATATCACTGGTGAATCTGGGGAGGTCTGAAGAAATCGTCAAATCGAAGCATTGTCAAAGCCATATAGTCACACCTAAAATATATATTTAACTAGCAAGTGTATAGATGACGTGACATGCTTTAACTTAGATTTTTTTTTAAAAACTATTTTGTTAATTTGAAAGAATAAAGCATAATATCTTGTATGAATGTGCTGTCATTGGAAACTATTGTGCACTCACTCCAATCTATACGTGTGTTATATTGTAGACTACACTATAGCTGCTGTTGAGCACTGTTTATGTAGCCTTGCAATGAGTGGGATGAAGATTATGTACCAAATGATGGGTTTAGAGTGAAGCTAACCTATACAATCGCCGTTAGACTTGTCCAAGTCCTTTTATCACTTGGGTAAAACACAAATGAGTCTCGTTTTAAGCAAACATTGGCCATATGATCGCTTGCGTAACATGAAAGCAATGTCCCCTCCTCCAAACGTTCGTCTATTCTGCATTCATGTAATCTGCCATAGCTTTGACGTCTAATTTTGCTTTTTTTTCTCCATTTTTTTTTTAAAATAATAATAAAATTCTTTTTAGTAGTACCGTCAGGGTTAACAAAAGGGTTGTTTGCTTTTGGTTTGTCGGTTATTTTTTTTTTCAAACTACTTATAGCTGCCCTGCCCTTAAGAACACATGCAATGTTTTGTCTGTTTTTTAAATATACCCTTGTGTAACTTATTCACAACTCCGCACCGCTGTTTAGTTACCGAGTAATCTGTCATATTATAGAATGTGTATGTATCTATGTAAAGCATTGGTGTATAGGTGAGCCTGTGCCTCTATGAAGCAGCCAGGGGGCGTAGGCAACGCATGGGGTCTACAAACCTCCTTCTGATCAACCCCGACTTTCCGTTTCAATGAATGTTAAGCATTCAGAACTTGTTTTTCTTTAGCTTGTTTTCTTTAAATCAATAAACCTGCACACATGCAGAATGCTCCGAATGTTTCTGATGCCGACCAAAGTGAAGGAATTTATCGAGAAGCAATGTTGCTGTGACCGATTTCTGTAAAAATTCCAAATTGTTTTTATAAGTTGTGTATTTATTATTCTGTAGAAGTTTGAATTTACGCCGTTGCCGTGGTAGTGCGTGAAGCTTTGACAGATGTATAGAAATACATCACACAAGTATATTTGAAACAGAAAGCATGTAGATGCGGATGTGAATGAATTTGCTTCCATCGGGTATAAAGAATGTGCCTGAAGATATATATTGGAGGGAGCGGTTATTCTATAAACCTTTACTAGTTATGATGCCTTTGCTTGCAATCCTGTTTTCCTCTGTTTGTTCCATAAACCTGTAATCAAAACTTTCTAGAAAAAAAAAATAACTTTCCGCTGGCAATCAGTCTTGTGATACATACTTATAAGAAGCCCTGTGTTTGATTAAATGGCTAGGGACTGGGGTGGAAGGGATAATGCTACTAATGCTGGTGGCTGATCAGCTTCTCCTGTACCAAAGAACCCAATTTATTTAAAAAAAAGATTCAAATATATCTAAAATCTATTATTTTAAGTAAACAAACTGGTACAGATGATATTGTGGACTACGGCTCCCACGAACCTCAGCGAGAGATGACTATCGCCCTTGGGGTCATAACTCGCAAAGTGTGGGTGCAGGCGATGGGTTGATTTGTGTTGTTTTAGAATAATTAGGACTGTAACGTCTATCGTATGTTTCCGGTCTGCATGATGTTATGTACCGCCACACAGATAACACGCACCATTCTCTATCAACCCTTTTTTTGGTTGGAACTATATTCCCAGCAGCCTTATACATATACTACATTTTTTTAACCCCTTTGTACGGGCTCAAAATGCATTGTTTTCAATGGGTTTAGGGGCCGCCCATTGTCCTTCAGGGGTTAAGCAAAATATCGAGATTGTATACATAATAACATATAGGAAGTGGAAAGGCCAAGTCATTGGGGGTTTTATTAGTGAAACTTCAGCCTGCTGCAGGACGGGTTATGACTTGTATTTGACGTCTGGCCGTTAAACTCTTTTACTGCAGTTCTGCAGCAGATTGTTTGCTTCCCGATTAAACATCTGATTTTCGGTTCCTCAAATAAGTCATAACTTTTTAATTTGAAAAAAGTTTAGCCGTGTGTGCGTTTCTTTCAGAATATCACCCCGGGACTGATTTCGATCCCAATGTTTGGGTGCGCAGGACAAGATAGTGGGGGGGGGGAGCTGGCAGGAGAGATGGTTCTAAAACATGCAGGGGAAGACTTGCCTGAAGGGACTACAAGAGTGTCACTTAATCCTATACTTTCTTTTTCATTTTCATTTTGGTCAGTGGGGAGTTAAGTACTAGGTCACCTAGGCCAGGAGTTACTCTACTTTACTCTTAGAGGATTATTTACAGAGGTGGCAGGAGAGCTGCGGTTTCCACTCTGGGTATTGTAGATTGTAAGCTCATGAGTTTAGTGAGGGCGCACCTCACGCTTTGTTTCCGTCAATATGTGAGGCACTAATTATGTCCCGTTCACCCAATATCCAGTGCTGCAGATTGTGATGGTGCTTTGTAAGTAAATATTATTATTATATACCTGTGGCCCAAGATGTCTTCTGTGCTGTGTGCCATCAGACTACATTTACAGAAACCCCCCACAAAGTCTCTCTACTTGGTAGCGGGGGCTACGTTGTAAGCTCATTTGAGCCGGGCCCTCCTCACCTGTTGTTTCTGAAAGTCAATTTGTTACATACATGTTACATACTACTTATTATGTCCTGTCTACCCATTGTACAGCGCTATGGAATTTGATGGCGCTATATAAAACAATAATAATAAGCCTTACCAAGGGAAGGGGCGGTTGATGGGGCTGGGGGGATCCTATATGCCGCCACCATAAATGTATTAACTTGTATGAGCCTTGTGTATTTTTATGTAGCAGTTGCCTAGCGACACAAAAAACTTTGAAAACTGCAGGAGTCAAGAACAAGATTTGGATAAGAAAGTGAATGCTAGCGTTAGTCTGACAGGAGTGCAGCACTCACAGGGGTTTAGGGTGTCTGCCTTCCAAAGAGCTTTAGTTCCATAACGTTACTGGTGGTTTTGACGTCGCCGCGAAAGCTCGGCTCGGATCACCACAATAATATGTGGCAGCTTCGACATGGATTGTCAACATACAAGCCGGGTACATAAGTTAACGCTCAAAAAAACTTTCTCCGCACTGCAACCACAAAATTTAACGTTTTTTTCCTCTGTAAGTTGCTCTACGTGACATTGACACCACGGTTATTTGTGAGCCCCCCACCCGGTTTTGCTCGCCTGTCATGCGGATGGGAGAAGCTCGTACTTTAGTTGCTGTTCTGGCGCAGTAGATCCTGTCTGGCACGTCATGAAAAAGATCAGTAACGCCAACACGTGCCGGCAGCTTTCTTTATTTGTTGTCTGATTTTTAGGGCAGGTGGCTGGTATTTTTCTATATAATCTCAATACGCATTGTGTTCCTGTGCCGGTCATTTTCACTGCTCTAGTAAACCCATCTGGGGCTGTTTTGACTGCAATACTTCAGCGATCTCACGCTCCCCTTAGCACAGCGGGGACGTGCCCAGAGTATTTGGCACCCGGGCCGATCGTATAAAAAAAAAAAAAAAGGAACTTTTGCATGAATATTTATGGCACAGATTTGTCTCAGCATTTCTCCTGGTGATCTAGTGGGCTGTTTTCATGAGTGGACACACACTGACACTCTCCAGAGTCCAGCTTGCTTGTTAATAGCGAGTAAATGGCTATGTCACCTATGTGCGGAAGTATTTAATGTCAATTTTATTAATCCGTATGTTAGCACTGTGTCGCCTTTTAATTTGTTCTTCCACATGCACAGCCAATTCATCAGAATCCCATTGTACAGCGCTGCAGAATATGATGCCGCTATCTAAAATAATAAGTAATCCTCTCTGCGCGTTTGCTCGGGTTCCCTACCCTTCAGCTATTTGCCTTGCAGCCTTTGTGATTAATCAGACGCCTGTCCTGCTCCGAAGTGCACACTCATACATTCTCACCACCAAGCACTGGATCAAACCAGAATTCCAGGTGGTCTTCCGAGACCCCCCTGTGCATGTACAGTTGGTATTCCATTGATTTCAGTTTCAGTGATTACCTGCTTCTAGGTTAGAGAGGAGGGAGCGGTACTCTACAGCTTTATATCAAGTATTGTCTTCTATCACCAGCGCCGAGAGTCCATTCCCTTGAAGTTTAAATAAGTCTTCTTGTTCTTGTACTTCTGTTCCTGTTAAGTAAGCTTTTGTGTTTTGTTAACTTTTTGCATATGTGTATCCCACCCCCCTTATTTTTTTCCTCTTGTAAAACGAAAAATCTGACTTAATAATTGGGTAGAATTATTACGGACAGGGCTGGATTTACATTACAGGCAGCATAAGACTAGTGACTTCCGCCTCCTCTCCCCTAAAAATAGAAGGAAATTGGCGGAAGCTGTGGGAATTTATACAAGACGGGGGGCATCAACAGACCCTCCGTCATCCATAGTGGCCCTAGAATAGAAGCGCTGAATACACCTGCCTTACAGAGAATGCAGTGTCTGATGATGATGGGCATATTATCATTCATATACTTGCATAGGTACCGTCGGATTATGTGTAATTATAATAACAGATAAAAGGGGCAAGGAGGTATGATATATACAGTATATATATATTTTATATTCTGAAGTTACCCTTCTGGCTGCAGATCACAATAATCCCTTAATTGAAGGAGTTGGGATTTCCAGGAATGTCCTATTTATTTTCTGAAAGTTCTTTTTTAATTTTTCCCTTAGCATGTGCATTTATCTCTTTCATGTACACATAGTTTACTACAGATGTGTCTGCGTTATAAAAAGTGCCATATGGCCACATCAATAAGTTATTAATCCCATCTGTCATGCAGCTCCTGTTTGCCTGGACAGTCTTTACTTACAGTTTTGTGCCCCCCATTACCGGGCGCAGGTGACCGATACGCAATTCAGGTAGTCCCTAAAGAGTCAGAAAGGTGGCTCACGTGCCTTTGGGTGTCTTGGGAATGGGGGGGAGGCAGTTATCGCTGGGTGTATCAGAGTAGTGGTGGGCAGTCTGTTGTGAGTTAAGACTTGAGCCTCCATGGTTTGCTGTCCTACTTGGCTACACATTGCGAAGCCCGGGAAAGATTTTCCTCAATACCCCCATCAACGCTTTGATTCTCTTGTAGGTTATGTGAACTTAATGTGTGTCACAAATGTTTAAAACGCTAAATCCAAGACTAAACTCACAAGAAAGTTATGAAGTCTTGTAAAGAACAGCCTGCTGTGATAAACTGTGCCTGTTTCACATCGTTTAAGCGTTCAAGAATGGTGTATCCTCAGGCATAGTTTTTACCCCACAGTATGCGGGACTCCTTCGGGTTCTCGTCTCCACGAGCTGTCTGGGGTTAGTAAGATCCAGCAGTGTTTGTTTGGATTTGGACTGAAGTGCTATGGGAAATGAAAGAAGAAGTCCTTGCTGCATAGAGGGAGACGGGAAACACGACTATATGTACAGTAAGATGTTACTTTTTATACATGCCTTCAGCCACCGAGCGTAAGTGAGAACACACCTACAAGTATAGTAAATCCATTTAAATGTAGGCACGTTATGAGAAAGGGAGAGCGTTGTGCGCCCGCCGGCAAGGGAACAGCCTATGTGTTCTCTATCTATCTATCTATCTATCTATCTATCTATATATATATTATATATATTTAATTTTTTCTATTATATATATATATTATATTTTTTTTTCTATTATATATAATGTGTTTACTTAATACTGGAAATCATCCACATCTCTTAAGTACTTTTGTTTGTATTTGTTTTTTTCATGAACCACTTTGTTCCTGTAAATATTTTACTTTTTAAGTAATCTGCATTCTATATTTTCAGAAAAACTGGATTTTTTTTTGCTCAGATATTTGAAATGTGCGTTGACAGTGCTTGTTTTTGTTATTCTGTCTTATCCTTATACCCAGATCACCTTTCATGGGTTTGCATTTCCTATGTGTTATACCTATGTGTTATACTTTTTTCCCAACTTGATTTTTTTATGTGCTTTTCCGCAGAGCGTTTAATTTTTGTATTTGTATGTTATGACTGTGCCATCTGTAAGGAGGCATTGCGCGCATGTGTTTCCAATTGCCTTTCAGTTTAAAGCGCGATTCCTTGTTGCTCCTTCGGTTTGGGCTCCTGCTGACAGCATTGATAAGGGAACATGCTTTGCATTCCAGGGCTGCAGAGACTTGCAGAAGGGCCGTGCTTTGTTTAGATGTTTTAATTACCCAAAGTCTTAGATGCCTTGCGCTGATAATTGTCACTTGTGGCAATGCTGGAGACTTTGTGAAAAGGAACACCAGGGTCTGTGAATGTAAACACGGCAGCCCTTCCCTGCAGCGCGGTGGCCTGGAAGCCATAGTATTATGTTATGGATATATACGCCTTAAAAAGTTACTTTCAGAATTGGCTGTTATTTCCAGGCTACCGTCTATACTTTTACTCATATAGCACCAGCTGATTCTGTAGAGCTGTACAGTAAGTTATATGATGGGATCCGGTGATAGACGGACAGAAGGCTCAGAGGCTCCTGCTCGGTACCGTGGATGTAGGAACCGGATACAGCACCAGGTGCTTTCTGTTTTGCAGCCAGCGTAGTTCATGTAGAGATATTTCATTAAACCCGTTTGGACACATCAGGATGTTTTGTGCTGTCATTCGTTTCACGTTGCATTACATCCGTCTGACATCATGGGGCGTCTTGATTTAAAGTAATCCTGCAGATACGGTGGGGTTCTGGTTCAGGTCTGATCTTTATCTGTACTATATTCTGTGTATGTATATATCATTTCTTTTGATTTCCTTTTCTTATTATATTTCTTTTTTTGACTAAAGGATTATTTGGATGGGAGCTTAAAAAAGGGGAAAAAAGAAAAGCCTAGTGTCCAATTGTACCTGATCCTGGGCCCCTATTTTAGGAACAAGTCAATATATTGCAATCCTGATAATATTTTCAAAACAGGGAACTAACATAAATATAACCAACTAGATGAATACCAAATAACGTAAAAACATATCAATATCCTGAAAATAGAGTAACAGCGATATTATGAAAACAACCACATATTAACAGGACTGTGTACTGTAACTGAGGCCGGGCCCACATTTTAGGAATAACATTTTATTTGTTTGGTTTTTTATATAATTTATTTTAATGAAAATGCTTCTTTTCTTTTTTTAATGCAAGTTGGCATCCATTTTGCACTCCAATTTATTAAAAATGAGATTTTGGTCTGGTTTAGGAACTTCCCTGGTTCCCTCAACTGAAACCAATACATAGAAGGTGTCCATTCTGTATCGCTATTGACGCCTATCTCATATTCTATGCAGCCACTGATCTTTATCAATGCTAAAGCAATACTCGGGCGAGTTATATTTCCAGTATTTGTTCCTTCTCCTGAATATATGTGTGTATATATATATATATATATATATATATATATATATATATATATACATATATACATAAAGTGTCCCAAGATTTAAGATTATACCCACATTTATATATACAATATAAAATAGGATGAAAGCTGAGCCGAGTCCATTCATTTCGGACACTCACTGGTCAAAAAAGACTTTCCGATCCATCAGCGCCCGTGTGTAACATTACAGAATGACGTATAATCACCCAAAATACTGCATTAGCCTCTCTGTAATGTTACATAATCTTCTCCAGGTTTTTGTATTATTCATTCTGGGTATTTTTTTTAATTTTATTTCCCATCTTAGAAAATATTTTCCCACGGAGAAGAGAATGTGGGGGTGTGTATAAGCAAACGAGTAGAAAAAAAGAAACGCATCAGATAAAACCGTTTATAATAACCGCAGCAGACGGAGGTCTGCAATCCATGATCGTACCCTCTTGGAACATCCATCACCCGAAATGTACAGAGAACTCGGGCGTAAACGGCATGTCCTGTCCATTTACTGTCATCCATCCTTCCATCAAACAATAAATAAACCTGGACTGGTACTCAGGAAAAATGGTGCCCATTTTTATTCACAGTGATCATAACCTAAAACTAGAGCGTCAGAAGCTTAGATGTAATGTAAGGAAGTTTTGGGTTACTGAGAAGGTGGTATTTAAGTGGAACAGCTCCCCTGCAGAAGTGGTAGATGCTATTACAGATAACCAATGTAGACATTCATTGCATAGGCAATGTAAGATGAGACGGACTTGATGAAGCGAATGGTTCTGATCCCCAACGTAATTCAATGTTTCTATCTCATATAGTTTTACGTTTGTCATCCTCCCCCATATCCTCTTACAACAGGAAGTTGTATATTATGCCCTTATAGTACCTTATAGACTCTTAAAGTGGCTCTGTCCCAGTCCACTTACAGTGAGTTTGTGTATATACAGTATATATATATATATGTGTGTGTGTCTGTGTATATATGTATATGTGTGTAATATAAATATGTATATGTGTGTAATATATATATATATATAATGTGGGTGTGTGTATATGAGAGAGTTTTGAATTTGTTTTGGCCGTTTTTTTTTACCTCACTATGAGTCACAATGTTAAAATAAGGTAATTGACGGTGGAAAGTAAAGTGGAATTCATGGCGATCTTTGTTTAGTAATAAACCTTTAGTAGATAAAAATGTTGGCAAAGCTAATTTCTCACGAGGTCTGGGAGAAGCCCGGTTTCAGTGGGTGTTCAGCCTATGGTGTCTCCCAATGTAAATAAACAAAACCATAAGACTTTTACATAACAATGAAGAAATATACAACAATAATAAAAAAATGTTAATGGCAACTCAGATAATGTACTCCCGTTTTGACTGTCAGTATTTGGACGTCATAGAGTTCCCTCTCTTAAAGAAACTGTGTAGTCCCAGAGACTGTATTTTTGTATTATTTGCAGATCAGTGCAATGATCATTCTTGTTATTAATGAGATATCTCGTTAGTCTTCACCTGGCTTCCTCTGTTGAAACCTGGAAGCATTACTATGTTGCACATGCTCAGTAGAACTCATGTTGAAGTCACTGAAGCAGTAGCCAATCACAATTATGCTAGCAAAACATCACTGTTTATTTAGAATACATGTGATAGGCTTCTCCTCTGCTAATCCCATTGACAGGAATGGGAGTTCCACTGAGCATGTGCAAGAAGCATACTGCAGTATGCTCCCTGCTTTCAGTAGCGGCAACTGTGGGAGGAGTTAAATGAGATAGACGCCAGCACTGTTATTCTATGTGCATTCAATAAGATGCGCTGAGGCTTCTTTAGGAAGATACAACAAGCAAACAAAACAGCCTTTTGTAAACACACAGCTCATCGACACATCGTATGTTTTGCCTGCGTGTGGACCGTTGTGCATTTCTAAATGTTACAAAATAACCCTTTCATTCTGAAGACACTGGTGTTTCTATTTTATGTACTTTATTCTGAGAGTAACCTCTTCACGATGTAGTAGAACTCAGATGGGTAACCTAAAAAACTTCACCGAAAGGAAAGTTCCCGTTTCTAGACTCGTCCCCAGGTACTTGCCTTAGAAGAGGTTTTATTTGGAATCAACAACTGAAATCTGTGTTAGACCGACGTTTTATTTGTTTTAACAACTGCTAGCCTTGGCGTGGCCCTCTTGAGTCACAGTTTTTAAGGAGCTCGCTTATTATGGCCCTATATTTAACCCTTTAGTAGCTGTGTGTTTCAGATGGCTCCTTGCATTCAAATGGTTAATTAATAGGAGTTCTGGGGGGGTTTTCAGAATTTGACATTGGAGGCTCGGTTCTTCTGTTTAATTCATTCGAAAGGGGCGTATGTTGCAATACACTTCCGTTCTGTAAAGTTTCACGCAAGACTGTGCTGCCAAAACACTTTCATGATTAGTTGATGTCTCGGCATCAGCTTCTTTTTTTTTGTCTTCCTGTCGTGTGCGGTAAGTGCTCAGCGTACATGATGTTTCTTTTTTCACCTAATTTGTGTTGGATTTGTTGTTTTGTTTTACTTTTGTTACACTTGCAATTTATTTGTAAGACTTTGATCTGGGCGTTACCTTTGTTTCCCTGGGTTATATTGGCAGGTAATACATATATGTACCCATTGTACAGCACTGCGGATTATGATGGTACTATATATATATATATATATATATGTGTGTGTGTGTAGTGGAGCACCGTCGTACTGTAGGTTTGCTCTCTATGCAAACTACTGTATCTTGCATAAATTGTATAAACCTATGTTTAAAAAGTTTTAACTGAAAAGTTACAGGAAAAAAAGGAGTATGAATGCAGTTGATCGCTTTAATGTATATGATGTCTGAGTGACACTCCCTCCTCAGGAGAATACATATGAAAGCTCTGTACTGGACAGATCCGTGCCCAGAGCCAGAGCTGGGAGTCGGTATATCGTTCAGCCGAACACATAGCTGGGGGTTGGCAAATGGGGCAAAAGCATAAGTTCTGCGGAATTACCCCCCCCCCATGTATTAAACCGACACCACAAAAATGTATTGTGCATTAAATTGCATATGATGGCTGCACTGTCCCTTTTAACGGTGTTTTTTTGTGTATAAATGCATAGAAGGATTCAAGAAAATCCCTCTACTATTTGCTTTGCAGGAGATACATATTCCATTAAATGTATCTCCGACTTAGCAGTGTACATGCGCAAGTACGCTCTGCCAGCCTGCTCATGTGCTTTTTGGCGTTCTTATTGATTTCAGTGAAATCACTTTCCTAAACTTGGGGCAATTGCAAATGGTGGAGGGGTAGGTTAGAAATAATACATTTACTACGTTCTGTAGCAGCCATTCATCGCTGGCGAGGCTCTTTGGGGCTGTAGACTGTCGCTGAAGGACACTTCGTAACTCGATTCCATGATGCGAAACACCCAAAGTACTTACAAACACAAAGTGATTTTTTAACATACACGTTGTGTTGAGTTTATGCATTGTGTGTGAATTTGCTGTCTTCACTTACAGAATGAACCTAATGCATGAATTTTGTTCTGGTTGAAGGATTTCATAGATCTGATCATCTAGATCATTAGTAGCCATTTATTCCTTTTTCTGCCAAGATTGCTAACTAGATCAGTTAGGTGATTTTGGGCCAAAATTTCACCCACATCTGTTTTGTATCATTTTGTGCATTCTTTATATATAGATATTAAATATAATGTTAAATTCTTGCATAGGTAGTGGCTGAGATTCCGCTGGCCGTCACTGTAAGTCCAAAGCAGGTAAATCGAGTTTGATTCCGGTGTTCTATTTTTGTAACCTTAGGCCAGACACTTTATCTCCATGTGCCTTAAAATGACATGAAATGCACTTAAAGAGACACTGTATCCATCACAGGCACCTTAGTGCGTACAATACTATGCGAGCCCTTTAAATGTTTTGTGTTTTACAAATAGAAAATTCTGCAGAATCCGCACATATGCGTTTGCTATATTCCACGTATATTCATACATCCCTCAGTGCACAGGGTACTTTAATATGCATTCTTCTATAAGCAGGGGTTCGGGTACATTAAACTGTCCCTTTAAGTTGTGAATAGAATCTTGAAGGAAGAAAAAAGCAATCGGTATTTCTAAATGATTCCATATCTTTTTAATACATGCTGTTAATTCCAAATTATACTTTGAATAAATGCACTGGAAAAAAAATTACAGATTTTAATATTTTTAATTTTTTTTTTAAGCGCTGCATATTGCGGGTGTGTTCTGTGTAAGAGTTAACGTGTTGGGCTTCTTATTTTTATTACACAGGAAGTTGTGTTTAGCGATATAATGCAACATGTTTGTCGCTTTGCTAATCATACCGCAAGCAGCACTTCCTATGTGTTTAGACCCAACAGAGGGCTGCTGGGTTTCTGATTAACTCGGGAGTCCGCGCTGGTCAGATGTGATCATTATTCTGTGAACACAGTGACACAAAACTCAAAGGAAGTCAGGGCTGCGGGTGGGTGGAGATCTGCTGTAGAAAGGGGTTGGCTTCGGCTCGGCTGGATCTGCTTCCCTGTCTGGGGGAATCTAGTGTATGAACAAGCCTGATTTGAAAGGGAGCGCTCATCATGCCTTTTCTCGCCGGCTCAGATGTGTAATTGTCGGTGTACCGGAGAAGGATTTGTGCCGGGCTTCTTGCTGTTCTGTTCGCCTCCTGAAACCTTTTGTCCGTGTTGGATATCTGTAAAGGAATCTCACCATGATTGATAGCAGCAAGAAACAGCAGCAGTGCTTTGCTGAGATTATACCTGCCGGGGATTTTGATCCACTGAAAGACAAGGAATGTCTCGATCCAAACAACCAGAAAAGTCTGAAGGAAGGTCAGTGGGCTTGTGGTCTGGGGGGGAAATGCGTTGCGATGCAGACATGATCTCAGCAGATGAGTGCAGTCCCAATGTGTCTGCAGTATCTGCATTCACAACACCGTGCATCTGTTTTCTGCATTAAGCGTGTTCCATTGACCGGCCTGTCTGTGCATATATATCTCCGGCCTCCTGTCGCTGTACAGTATCACAGGACCTGCACACACCCAGAGAAATAGCATGCGTACTTAACATGATTAAGGCTTTTCCTTTGATGTCTTGTAATGGATGCACAAGGAGTTTGAATTGATTTGCATTTTGGCCATGCTGTTGCTGCTCCCAGCGCCAGCCCCTCCGTTAGTCTCAGACACAGCCTTTTCTGCCACTGACAAAGGAAAGCTTCCCCTGACTTCCCCTCATCAGCATTTTACATTCACCAACTTCAGCACTCTTTCATTAGTTTCAATTCGTAGCTCCCAGGTACGCCAAGCAAAACAATGTGTCGAAACGTGGCCATCTCTTTAAAACGTATCGCGTCCGCGTGATTTAATAAAGAATAGACGTAATGTACCCAGGTTAATTTGCTATTATTCGTATATAAATATGCAAGCACTGTCTATCGTTAACCAGAAGGAAACCGGAACATAACCCACTTGTGTGATGTTCTAAGGGTTAATTCTATAGCACGTCTCGGGGAATTTAAATATTCTGATTAAGTAGGGATATGTTCCATAAGAATTTGAGAAAGAAGCGCATGCACCCCTTCCTTTCTACTAAACAATACTCCTGGATTACATCATCTTCAATTTGTCTTGTGCCGATGGGAATGTATGATCTCACACATACTGCGGCTCAAGGTTTAAAGCGTAAATCATTACCTTTTGCCTGCAGCGGAAGAGACAATAAAACAACTCTACTCAAATCTCATATTTCAGTTTATCTGCGACGCTTTGGGTTTTAATGGGTGTAGTGTTTTATTTTACAATATGTGGAAGTTTGCTGCAGCGTATTAAGTCATAACGCTAAAGCTGTGAGGTGTATAAAATATTGTGCGTTGATGTTGCACGGAGAGGGTTAAAGAGAATGTGGGTCCTCCTTTTTATTTTCAATATGCTGTGTATTAATAAGCTTAATTTAAGGCCATACCGTATTATTACCGCAGTGTTGTAGGTTTAGAGATTCCCTTTTGCGGGCAGTGCCATGCCTTTACAAACTGCGCAGACCTACGTTGGTACATGATTCATGGAGCTAGTCGACCAAGGTGACCATGACGTGGTCCAAGTGTGAGGACACGCTTGTCTGCGGCATGGTCGGTGATACTAATTGCAATGTACAATGCAGTCATATTATCTGCTCACTGGTTCTTAGTGGTTCTGTGCGAACACCGATGATCCCTCTTAAAATCTTTAATACTGGCACATAATGACATGGCAGGACTTTATACCAGGCAACTCAGACCGTGTTCTTGTGCTTAGAAAATGCTGGAAACGGGTAGAATGCCATTGTCTGCTGCCAGGAGCTATGTCCTTTATCCTGAACATTGAGAATTGTTTAGTGGTTTGGGGTAAAACACGATTAGTGTGGCTATAAAGTACTGGTTGTACACTGGAATGCATGAACTCATGTTTTATATTACAATACTTCAGATTTGAAGAAATTTCCCATTATGTTGAGACTCGGTATAGACAATAGCCGGCCAGTGATCTGCTGCCGTGTGCTGATTTGTCGTAGACCGCGACAGCCTTTCCATACCTGGTATAAGTGGAAGTGATACTTTGTATCCAGGGAAAGTGCTGGGAAATCCTTTAGTGAAATGCTCATTAGTGGTATCGCAACACGTGGGACCTGGCCCAGGTAGCGCCAGTCAGTGCTCACTTTGGAGTTCTCACAAGTAGAGGTGAAAAAGCCAATTTTTTCGAGGTAAATTCCCCAGGATGATTTTTTTTACATTTGCGTCCAGCTCTGGTCCATGTCTACATACTTAACAGCCTCCTACCTCATCTGCTGGAAGCTATTCAATGTATCTACCTTAGCCGCCCATGTTTATCGATGCTGGTAATCCTTGTATTTTCCCCGATTGCAATTGTGCTGTATAATAAAATGTAATAACTTTTTCTCTCATCACCTACGTAGCCAGTCCCACATGGTATTGCTCAAACAGTCATTATTTTTTTGTACTCCGCAACTTATATGATCTTCTCCTACGAAATCGAGGAAGCCAGCTTCCCTCTGTGGACCTCTCGGTACTATATCAAAGCCGATTTCCCCTAAGCTGTGTTGCCAATACGTTGTTCATAGCTTCTTGTGGTCTATTCTCTCAAGAATAGTCTAGAATGAGTTGACAGGTAGATGGTTTGAGCAGAAAAGGGAGGTAATTTGGAGTAATAATAACTAATAATTTTGTAATTGTCTTATATCTCCTATTGTATCTTCTCCTTCCTTGTGACCTTTATCATAATTACATTTATAGCACATATGCATACGTATTTATTAAAAATATATAATTTCACGAATTGGACATCTTCACATTCTCTCAGCAATTGGAGCCAAAACTAGCTGTAGCATTCAGATTGAATGTGTATTGTAACAGGGAGAGCTGTGTACCCTTTATGTTGGATTATGAAGTTGGCCAGTATTTCTTATTGTTAGCCCAGAATGTTTAGATCCTGTTAGCTGAGTGCAACCATTGTTACTGGATGTGCCGTTTACGTACTGTGCCAAAGTTTGCCATGTTCTGGTTTCATTCCAGGCAGGAAATCATGTTGAAAAGTCTTGTATCTCCAATCTGTTCAGATAGCATTGTCCCTGCATTTGACACTGAACAGAACCGGCAGCGAGTACAATCCACCATTCCATTTTCTGAACACATAATCACAGTTTGTTACACGCGGTTATCCACAGAAATGTTTCCATGGCAAAGGCGAAAATCACAGCAATAAGGACATCCTCTCCCCTACCCCTAGCTCTGCTCCTTCGCTGCACCCGTCAACATCAGTATTAGTTAATTCCACTATCTCTTAAAATCCATTATTTTAGACTTGTGCTGAACCCCAAGTAACCTTAGCTAAATCATGCTGCAACCTCTGTTGGCTTACAGCACCTATCGAACGATTGCCAAGTGCTCAAAAACTGAGCCACTGTTAAAAAAAAAAAAAAAAAAAAAAAAATGCTGACTGCAAATCGGGTGCATAAAAAAAGGCATTTTCAGCAAAGTTACAAGGGAGTAACATCTGTTTTTTAGCCCTCAGAGAAATGCCTTCTATTTCATGTACATTTACTTTTTCTTGGGAATTCTTGCTGCTCCTGTTTACGAGGTAATACTTGTGACATCTCTGCCCTCGGTGGACTAAGCTAACTCTTGAATGAGAAATAGCAAAGTAGACATTAATTTTCTTTACATTTCTCCACTTAATGAATTGATTAATTATCAATATGTAGGTAGACCAGTGGCAGTTTTTTTGTTTTTATTGCAGTCTTAAAATGCTAACATTTCCGGTGGCCTTCACTCGCTAAAACATGGATTGAAGTGAGATTATCATTGACTAGCGAGTTCCTCCTGCGGGAATAACCAAGTTGACCCCGTGTAGTTTATATGTAAGATGATCTAGTCCGTTTACTATACACAGTGCTCAGCCCTACTCACATTAGAGATCTCCTCGTGGTTGGCCTATAGCACTTATGCTGGGAATATTTAAACACGCATGGCATGGGTATAAAGCTATCCGGAATCGCAGGCCGGTGAGATTCTATGTTTCATTTTGCATCAATTTATCTCGAACTTGTGATCTAATGGATAAAGGGCTCAGAGGGACTCCGAGGAAGGGGTTGGTTTGTACGATTGTTTCGGCGTGTGGTGACTCACCTCTCACCTGGGCCACCACACTTCCTGTTTTCAGGCAGTACTTCCTGTTTATCTGGGTATTGTTGAAATGGAAGCGAGTAGGTTTATTCCTGCTTTCCTTCAAATAGATTTAGAGATTTGAAAGCAAATCAAAGAACGTTTTTTATTTTTATTCCTTTAGAAGTGACAACATGTTTGCAAAAAAAGGATACCATGAGTATACACAGTAGTTTAAATAGTAGCATTACTAATCTATTCAGACCCCAATTCCCTTATATTACTGAATTAAAAATGGTACATTATAATTTAATTCTGATTGTTTTATGTTTGATTCTCTGTTTTATTTTGGTAAAGGTTTATTAAATAAAATACCAGTAATACACGCATTGTCGGGTGATTTTGTCCAGTTCTCCTCAGCAGATTTGCTCCAGGTTCTTAATGTTGGACGTGTAGCTGGGCAGGTGTCTCTCTCTAGGACACAACGCTTTTGATCTTGAGTTACTCCAGTCTTGTGGTGGGAATAATGTCTACGGAACTAGTTTTGTCCCGGCCTTCAGGCTTTGCAAATGAGAAGCACCCCTATGGCATGATGCTACCACCGCGCTTCGCTGCTGAGGCATGGGCAGTGCTAGGTTGGTGCTGCACATGGCGCTTTAACTTTTGGTCAGTAAACTTTGACCTGGTCTCATGTGACCACAAAAATATTTCCCAAATTACACCGCTGATTATTAATTAGACGTGCTAGTTATCAAAACACATGAATATTTGTATTCCTTTAACTATAGCTTCTGTAGGATGCTCTGTGGTCCTCATTTTCCTTCCAATCCACACCAATGATCCCTTTACAGTGGGGTTTAATCCTGAACCCGAACGGTAGGTTTTATAGTTTGCAGGTAGAGGCCTGAGGATCTATCTATCTATCTATCTTTCTATCTATCTATCTATCTATCTATCTATCTATCTATCATGTTGTATTGTGTGGTAACAGCTATTGTAAGCGGAGGAGAGGAGCAGAGGACATAGCCACAGGAAAATTAAATGCTGGTTATGCCACATTTTACCATGTCTCAACCAGAAAAAAAACACAAGTGTTTGGTAGTAGTTTGTTATTAAATGCATTTTAGTTATGCTGTGAAGCATAACAGAGGGGCAGACATATCAAGCAGATCAAATACACTTGAGTCAATACGGGCGTCTAAAAACAACCATGCTAAGAATTCAACCGAGTGCAAAGTTTGCAGGGCACTTTAAGAATTCCTGGCAGAGACATGCAGATATAGACACAAGCTATGCAACTTTGATTTTCTTATCCACTGTACATGTATGCTATTAACATGTATACCCGCGCACACACAAATGCTCAAATGAATTTTTTTAAAAACAATCCTCTTGTTTTTCACTTCCTGTTTCACATTAACAACATATTTGCCAGGAACTAAAAGCACAATAATTAGGAAAAAAACAATTGGGTAAAAAGAAATCCTCCTGTGTTCCCTATAGCGGTGGCACTTTTTCCTTCCTTCCTCCCTCCCACTTAGCACATTCTTGTGTCAGGCCTCCCTTTCTTTTCATCTCTCCCGAGGAGTCGGTGAGGAGGCTGCGCTCTGCGAACCAGGATGTCGCTCGAGTGACTCGGCGTAAGGAAGCAATTCCAGTAAAGTGTACAGACAGACAGTAAATATAAGAGAAAGCAAACACAAATACATGGATTTAAGGATTCTCCAACAGCAGGCATTTCAATGATGGTGCAATCTCGTCTGCACAGTGAAATATTTACTTTTTGAAATTCATTTTGTTTTTTTTAAAGAAAATGAAAGTTAAAGTTAACCTCATAAATTGCTAAACTAGATATGTAGATTTAGACAGATAATATGGGGCCCAAAAGCCTTTGTCTTTCCTCCCCAGGTGTCGCTCGTTTCTAGGAGCTCAGAATGTTTGCATCCCAGTGTTCTACAGCCCTAAACGTCACTATAATGTAAACAGCAGAAAATGTGCTTAGAAATAAAGTTACGTAGATAAAAAATATATTCTTCTAAGTAGCTTTCTCTGTTACCCAGCTATCAAAATGCCACAAAGTCACATAAAAGGTCTTGTGAAATCTCTGCTCGCTAGTCATGCCTCAGAGAGCCTGTAAAAACAAAATATCCCATTTAGACAATTTCAAGTGTTGGGAGGTATGCTGAGGCATCAAAGTATCCCACCAGAGCAAATGGCAGCTGATTTTTAGGATATCTCAAGGTTGTCTTCCTGTAGTAAAAGATAAATATACATCTGTTGATCATGATGAGTTATGAGGCTTGTTTGCGTTGGTGTCACCCGTTGTGTACATGATCCAACAACCATACACCATAAGCTGTAAAGGCTGCCAAATACACAACACCCACCAAGGTACTTTACAGTTTTAATGATGTTTAAATGCAGTGTAGGTCTGTCATTCTCATTTTTATTATTTGGGATCTACAAAATATAATTTTCCATCAGTGGCCTATAAGAGGTTTTGTGCTAGTAATGTATGTTAGGTAATAATGACATACTGAATGATGAGTCGATGAATCATTGTTAATGAAGTAATGACCGGTATCATGGTGGTAAATGAATATGCCAGGTGCTGTGCAATAGATTTTTTTTTTTTTTAGACATGGCGTTGGATAGGAGTATGTGTCATCTCTGTGGCATGTAATCTGTTGAACAAAAACACAGGTGATATATTGTGTAAACACCTGATAAAGTGATTCAGCTGTTTTCAACATATTTGTTAAAACAGGTTGGCCCCATTACCTGCCTCAAGCTTAGAACATACTGTTTCCAACCACACATCTCATCTTCCTAACTGGCCTACTCATTTGGCACTTTTTCCTTAACCTTTTGGAAATATCGAGAGATTCCACCTAAAGGATGCCCTGTCTCAGCATGTACAATGTTTGAATTGGGCTTTGCACATGCTACCTATGTAGGAGTCTTAAGAATCTGGACATTAACTGGGACATAAGCCCAGACGAAGTGAGTATCTACACATACACAAAGAGATCAGTCTACCTCAGCACTTATGTGGCCTGCCCTCTGGTGAATACCCTCTTGGGAAAGTCTCACATTTTAGCTTATTTATGCCATCACAAAGGAAAAATCTTGATCACCATAACAGACAAATCGCACCCACAAGGGCAGTCCAGAACCGAAATGCAAGGAAAATGTCCTCTGCTCAAGGAAGCAACATCCTCAGATGTACGCTTTGGCCTCTCCTAGGCCTCATCCGTGAAAAGCTCCATTAAATAAGACAATTCTCCATGGGAATGTGCAGAAGTGTAGACCATTTCAGCATACCAGCTTCATACATTACAAATGGCCAAATATGTGCGTCTCTGCAGCAAGAAGGGTTGTCATGGCCTTGCATAAAACTAGATTATTAGGTTCGGCTGCAGATCTGATGTTAGTAGCTTCATAATGGTGTGAATTCTGTTCTTTTTAATTGTATCTTGTCTTCGCTTTGGGAAGGTAGTACAAGCATATCACTTTTACACCAAAAACATTAAGAAAACTCCTGGAGACATGACGCTTGGGGGGAATCTCTTGTTAATCCTTAGAGATATCAACTAGATTAAAACTAGGAAAGCATCTTGTTTGGTGAAGCAGTACTAGCAAAGTGTCCTGTTTCCCATAAGACCCCGGGAGTGGGTTCTTGACACGCCCTTCTCCCCGCCCATTTTCCCTTTAAATGGGGGTGTTTCCCACCGACGGCAGGAACGCCCCTGACGTCGGTGGGAACGGCCGCGGACATCAGTGGGCAGTTCTGGCCGCGTCCCGCAAGGGAAGGCTAGCCGGAGCCCAAAAGTTCCCAGGTATGCCAATCACCTTCTGCTGGTATTTGTTTTGATTCCACTATTACTTCACACTCCTGCTCTAATTAGTTTTGCGGTACTCCATCATGTCATATTTCACTCTGAAATAAATATATTCTATTCATTTATTTATTTTGGCTGAAGGAATATTAGGTTAGGTTCTTTCAGTATGTCCGGTAAGGAAAATCAATATGGCTGTTGTGGTACAGAGTAATACTAGATGTTAAATGGTAGAATACTTTTAGTGTACCCAATGAACATACAGTCTAATAGTTCTAGCAGTTCATTAAACTCTTAATCATCTTTTGCCTCCCGATTTCAGAGACACGCTGACACGGCAGGCCAAGGCATCCCACGGCTTGTGTCCTGTAGGAATGTCATTGTCGGGTTACCATGGAGATACATCCTCTCTATTGTGTATTCTTGTGTATGTATTTTCACTGCAGATAGACCCTATCTAGGGGTTCTTCTCAGTGATGTCTGTTTTTTCTCTCCTTTATATTGGTTATAAACCTTCACAAGTCGTATCCATGGAAATATTGTAAACCTCACCCCTCAATAACCTCCGACAGCACAGAGCTCAGTTTGTATCTTTTAATTCTGTCGTTGACAGCTTTTGAATAAAGTGACATTCTGGGAAATCTAAGCGCCTATAGAGGTGCAAGGAGAAGAGAAAACAATCTCTATTCCTTAAAAAAGAAAACAAATTAGTTGTCCAAATAACTTAAAAATAGGACGTTTAACATAAAAATAACAAAGTGTTAGTGGTTTTGATGCAGGATTCAGTTATAGTTATTAGTTTAAACTAATTATTTTGATGAATAAACTCAATGGGTTGTTCATTTTTGTGTTTAATGATATTTTGGTGCTTGGTTGACCTCACAATGTAATTAATTAAAGATCGGATTAGTAGACTGGATGTGATAACCATGAGAGCCACGTGGATCATGTCCCCTTTGATACCTTTTACGTTTGATAAAGGTGTAACAATCCATCTGGTCTTACTAGGAGATGACAGAAAAGCTTAAACTTGAGTGAGATGTTGGTGATGCTCTGTCGCCTTGTGGTTCTCAAAACGTATTGTTTCACTGTGTGTTGAAAACATGTGGCGTTCTATTTCTTCAGTAATGCAATGCATTTCTAAATCACAAAATGGCTGTATGGCAAACCGTTTATAATATCTGATTTTCTCTTCCTCCTTTAGTACTTCAGCTACGTCTGCAGCAGAGGCGCACAAGAGAACAACTTGTGGATCAAGGCATCATGCCACGTAAGTCACTCAAACCCGTCTACGCATGGCTGTACCATTTGGATGATTGCTTTATTATTTATTGAAATTTAGAGGAACAGTCCCTATTTTAAAACAAACGTTCTCACTTTGGTGAAGTCACTAAAATGCCCCTCAGCCGGTTGCAGCTCACAGGTTCCCTGCTGGTCTTACAGGTGAAGTGAAATATGTTGGTGACAAACACTAAAATGTGTATTTTCCTATTTAAACACACATGCTCTTTTAATTCTGAAAATCGTAATGGAAGTTCTAGAGAAAGACAATTGATGAGCTGAGTGATGAATCCGCAGTTTGTCATGCAAATCAGGGCCAAGTCTGTAAACATAAAAAGCATCGGTTTGTTCCACCTTTTATTTGTTAATTTTGCATAATCTAGATGTGTTCTTCTGAATCAATTACAGGCCTTTGTTCTAAAATGTCTAGACATTCCAATCCACCATTCATGACCAGACAGGCTTTTGTTGATACCTAATTGTGACCTTTCCAACACGCTGAATTAGTGAAGCACGTTATACGCATTCCATGTGGAAAATATGACTTCTAGTGATCTCAAAAACTCAGCTTTTCATCATGATATTTTAGGGAAAGCAAGACAAAACACTCTGTTGTCTCTTTCATCTGTATGGACCCAAAAGGTGCAAACGCATCAGCCGTGATAGTTCCTGAGATTACACCCATATATATATATATTTATTTATTAGAAAACTTGGAGGTGAAAAGATTGGAACAGCACAAAATAATATGTAGTTTGTGTGACTTTAGTACAGTTGTTGATTGTTTCTACTTTTTCGGGGCAGCAGCAGGGTTCACTCTCTAAACTGTGAGTCGAGATGATGTGAAACATTTCATCCTCTCAATATATATATATATATTATATATATAAAACACACATCATCGAGAGCATTCCTGTGAAAAGGGCTGCGCTGTCTCTGGAGAATGATATCTCATAGGTATTATGTCGTACCAGCTCCCATGGTACTGCAGGTAATCTCTCCAGAGTTAGGCCATTCATAATGCACGCTGAATCACAGCTCAAAGTTCACTGAATAACCCCCATTTTTTCCTTTGAAGCTTAGTGTATATGAATTGTGTATCGCTTTACCCAAGCAATCAGTGATTATTTTTAAAGGGTCACCATTCCGTCTAAAAAGATAGCAGGCAGATAGTTTATTACCAGCATACATGGTGCTTGAGGAGACACGGATAAAGTATACAATATTTATTTAATAAGATTTTAGTCTTCAGTGTCTCCTTAAGTACAAACTTTAATTGATGATGTCATTGGAATTGCCATCTGTAAATGTAAAATGTTCTGGAAATTAACTGTGTTGTTTCTTTATTTTCAGCATTAAAAAGCCCTGCTGCATTTCACGAGCAGATTAAAAGCTTGGAGCGTGCCAGGGTAAGGGAAGAATGCATCTGCTACAACAAAAATACAAAAAATACATAAACTGGAATGCATTGTCTGGAAGCACAAAATACTTCTAATATATTACAGATACCAGCAGTCAGAACAAGCTTTATGTTGACATAGATGTGTATATATATAATGTTACCCAGACAAATATTAGCACATTATAATTATTTTATTTTTCTAATCTATAGACTGAAAATTTCCTGAAACACAAGATTCGCAGTCGGCCAGAACGCTCAGAGCTTGTAAGGATGCATATTTTAGAAGGTAAGCAGCGCTGTTGATATCGTGTGAATGAATTATGCAAAGAGGTAAGATTATGTAAAAAGCAAGTTTTCTCGTGGTTTCAAAGCAAGCCAGACATCAATGAGAAGCACGCGGTGTCTAATTGAAGAGTCCCACCTGTAGCTATAATCTAAACCTACTTTTGTACGGCGGTGAAGTGACAGAGTATGCCCTTTACACTATGCATTCATTTTGCGGATCTACCTGCTCTCTTCTGAATGAGAGTGAATAAGAGATGGATGCAGCAGTACTGTTGAATGCCCAATCCCTTCCTGGAAATAATCGGTTAAAAAGTTTGCCTCGTTTATAATGCTTGACAAGAGCATTTAATAATATTAATAACAATAATAACCAACCAGACTGAAATTAATGTTTCTTCAATGGATTTTTTGTGTAGATTTCACCTACTCCTTTTTTGTGAAATTCTTGTACAGAAAGCTTTTTTTTCAGTTTGTATATATTGTATAGAAGTAATGGGGTTAGCGGGAACATTTTTAAATATTAATCCTATAATTTGTTTCTGGAACACGAATTCCGCCTGCAATACAACCATTTTTTTCAATTTCAGTGTTTTGTTGGTTTTTTTTTTTAAATTGGTTAATGCCAGGAATGATAAGTTCAATGTGCAACTAACCATGAAGGATAACTTTATCACAGATTACAGAAACAGGTGCTTTTGCACCTAATCTTCTGAATTTAGCCATTTTGTAACTGAATGCAATACTGGAAACGTAAATAGTATTACCGATGAATACCCAAACCCTCCAAGAACTCTATACTGTAGCAAAATTTTGCCTTATTCAGATATGCCGGGAACACTTGTCATGTGACACAAAAGCAGGCACTGATAGATTGTTACCATAAAAACTGAAAAAAGCTGTCTATTTATAAACGTTCAGATGCATAACATAATAGAGAGTTTGGTGTTTTGTGGGGAAAATGTGTAAATATTCATACTTACTGTTTTTGTATCATTGTATGCATTTGTAAACACCCTGCCAGGTACTCGAAATAGAACATGCCATTTTTTAGCTGGCGATGAGGCACATTTTCCATTGCACTGTTTTTATTTCACGCTGGCCTCCTGCCCATAAATACACAGGAAGTTCATTAGCTTTACAGGAAGTGCAGAGAAGCCAAACTTCCTCAATCTCAGTTTGAAAATAGTAATGGTTTTTTTCAGCCCCTTTTGCCAACTTTGTTTTTGACAAATAATTCATAATTTCATTAGCTCCAAATATCGTTCATGGTATGCTGCATACGGCCTTAAGGAAAGGATTGATGAAAAACTGTTACATTTACTTAAAAAGACCTAAAAATGTATAATGGTTTACTATGGGTTTCCCTCAGCTTTTGTTAGAAATGAATGGGAAAAATACATCTGCTTTGCCACATGTTGATTTTTTTAAATCTGAGTTTACAAAATCGTACAATATTTGAGCGGATATTCATTACAAAGTTTCTAGCATTACAGCGTCGGAGAAAACAGTGACGCGCCATTAATTATATCCCTGGCCCTCGGTTATTCCATGTTGTGTCGAGTGGTATAACGCACATTTCTCATTATGAACCAGAATATCAGGTCAGATGAGTTAGGTACAAAAATTACAGATGCTACAACAATACCGCCATACACAAAATTGCCAAATTGTTGATTGACAGCCCGAAACACTATGGAGCATTGTTAATTCAGGTTGCAAATACAGCAAGTCTTAACAAATGTGTGTCAAAGGTGTTGCTCTCACCAATAAAAAATAGAGATATGTCTATATATTGGTTGAAGTTATTAAATATTCTCTACCCTCTATAGTGTCTAACGCATTTTTAGTCTGGATAATCTGGGGTTGAACGAGCTATATCTGCAGTCCTATCGCACGGACACCCACCGGCTGAGTGACAATGAATATCGTTTCCGAATGTAAAATGCCCTCTAGTTTTCGTCCAAACAGAAACACCAGGAAATAAATTTTGGAGTCTGAGAAAGAATGGACCAGGAAACTGTCAGTGGGCAATTGTCAATCATTTTTGGTCCATTTGCACAAGTTAATATGAAGGTATATGATAATAAAAGTTCCATGTTTTTGGTGCTGAGGTTTTTTTCTCCTTCTCTGCAGAGACATTGGCTGAGCCCTCTTTGCAGGCTACACAGATGAAACTTAAGCGAGCGAGACTAGCAGATGACCTTAATGAAAAGATTGCCCAGAGGCCTGGTCCGATGGAGCTGGTACAAAAGAACATCCTTCCGGTTGATTCGAGTGTTAAAGAAGCCATTACAGGCAAGTGCATCGGATTTCATATGGCAAATGAGATTTGTACGATATTCATTTGAACTCTGATCTGCAGGGGTTGGTGAACAAAGGGGTTATGGTTTGAAGGATGTTGCTGGATGGCTGTGTGCCTCCTTTAAGCATATAGAAAATACGTATTGCAGACGTGCAATTAAGATTGGGCTGCTGTGCCTCGCAATTCTTTGCCAAGTGACCTTGGTTTAAAGCCCCTACACCAGTAGCTTTATGTTAAAAGTGCATTGGAAGTGCTGGGAAAGTGCATAATGTTATCCCGATGAACTAATAACTAATAGCTCTTCAGCGATGGTTGTAATAGTTGAGACGGGTGATTGTTCCATTCGGATGCAAAGCTTTTCAATGTGGTGCACAATGTTGGTCTACATTTACAAAGACAAATTGTGATTTGGAGCCCCCTCTATATCTATAGTGAATCCTATAGTTTGGGATTTAAGGAAGCCCATTAATTTCACTTTATGGAAGGGGTGACCCTCTATATGTCAGCCTGACTTCTCTTGCCCTCCTGTCCTCAGATGAAACGTACCCAGAAACTCCGGATGCGTTCTCATTTGATGAAGACAGCAGCGACGCGTTATCCCCAGAGCAGCCGGCCAGCCAAGAATCTCAAAGCTCTGCAGCATCTCCAGGAGAGATTAAAGCCAGTGACTCCTCTTCTCCGATGTCGAACACTACCATTCAGGTACACACTGGGGGCACGGAATCTTATAATACAGATGGCAAATTAAGTAAGAAACTCTTATTCCTCCCCACGCAGACAGTGGTGACATTTTCCTTTGCGTACAGGCAGTGACAATAACTGCATTAAGTCAAACCTCACATTGAAGGAGATATAGAATTAAGGAATGGTCTTATGGTATAAAGGTGTAGCGTTTAAGTGCGTTACGCATGTTTTTTTCTTTGGATACTGTAAAAAGTCTCTCCTGGCAGCAAGTTAGTAATAAAGCAGGCAGGGTAGCACTTAACACTTCTGGAAAGACTGTGAATATCTGAGTTACCTCATCACATTCTTGTTAATATGACCCGTACTAAGCTGCTTATAGATATTATAACCCCCCCCCCCCCTAATGTAATTAAAACAATACGTTTGTGAATACTTTGCTTTCTTGGTTGACGAGGAAGAAATATAATAGCGTACCTTTTAGCACTCTTATATTGCTGAGACAGAGGACAAGAAAAACTCCAGACACATTAATAAGTATACAACTCCAAATACCAATACTTATATGGATACACAAAGAGTTCCAGGAGAGAGCATTGATTGAAAGAGCTAGCTTACCATTCATAACTTAATAAAACAATTGACCTTAGTTTTCCTTGGAAAGATTAAGCCTTTTTTTAACGCTGTATGAAGCGATCAAGACGTCATGGTTGCCACTACTCATCTTCTTTCGAGTGTCTGCTGTTCGTCAAGTGTTTTAGCAGCCCTCCCCCGCTTTCCTGCATACACAGAGTAGGCAATTTCTCCATGTTATCACAACTTAGAATATAACATTAACTGCCATTCTGGGATGACTTAAGAGAGGAAAGGACCAGCACATGTAGTCAGTAACCTCCCTAATTAAACATCTATGGCTTAAAGGACATTTCAATGTATTATCTATTAGATTTTAAGACAACACCAAGCAGGTAAATGGGCAGACTAGAGATCTGCCGTCAGATTACGTCTTTATAAATGAGTATACATTGAAATAAGAAGGCTTTTGTCACAAAACATCTGAACGTTCTTACTTCTAGTAATGGCAGCCATGTGCTCCGTTGCTTTCATGTTGCCGTCGGTGATCGTGTTGCCGGAATCTAGCCCTGTTACTAACGCCAGCCTGCGATTAGGAGTCATTCATTTTCCCATCACAGCCAATTACATTAACAAATACTTACAATCATCTGTGCTTACTTTAAGGGAATCTTCAATCAACGAGGGAATCTTCAACAAGCCACTTTTTGTGCTTTCCTTGCCTTTAGAAATGAATAGATAGTGGTGAGCTCTGAGGGATTAATTACGAAAGTAATGAAGCAATACAGCCTATTCTGTAATTATGTCTTGGAATGTCTTTAAAATAAACTCTGCATTTACAGCACAACTCCGTTTATCCCAGTATTTCACGCCAGCGACGGCAAACAATATAGATGAGTGTTTGGCGAAACACGCAAAAGCAATGGGTCACTACTCCTGGAGGTAGTAAAGAAGCCGCCAGAAGGCCCCCTTTTTGTTTTGAGTAAAATGAGCCAATAACAAATGTTTTTATTTCATTTGAATAATGGGCAGTATCCTTTTTTTTCAACAATGGTGATAAGAAGCACAAAAATACTTTATTTAATCCTGTGCATAAGACTGAGGATTGCAAGAAAGGAATGGGTAAACAGTACTCTGTCCAAACAAGCAGCCATTTTGTCCAAAGCCAAGTAGCTGTGACTGGTGTGCTAGAAACCATGTCTTAAAATGTAAAAAGCAAGGTGTGGTGATTGATGGATGAATGACAAGTGACTGGCACAAGATGTCCAGTGACGTAAACTTACAAGTTACAAGGCATGGTTCTGTGCAATTTCCCTGCGTTCCGAGGAGACTGTGATGTTCCTATCATGTGCGTCTTGCTGCAGCGCACGCTCCTGGCAGACCTCCATGTTAGTTCTGTGAATTTCTGGCAAAGATTCCGACTTTCCTTCAACGAAAAGATGGCCTGCAGCCAGTTCGCCAGGAGAGTTTATTCTTCCAGCTTCTAGAACCCCCTGGTGCTTCCAAAAGATCTCTTTTCATGCTTTGAACACTGCGTTGACAACCTGATACCAGATCCTTTTGTTTTCATATGAGGATTAGTGCAGGAACATTAAAAAGATGTGGTCTTAATTAATGCTCTACACCAACAACTGTTAAACCTATCTGTTCCATATGCCTGCCACGGAATATGCCTTGCCTATATGCTTGCCGTTTCTGTGGTCAAATATGATGCCGTAAGCAATTTTATCATACAAAGAATACTTGAAATGTATTCACTTCATGTATAGATCTTAAACCGGAAGAACTGTGTGTGTGTTAAAGATGTACATCAAATGCCAGGCGTTAGTTGCAATCTGCTATTTCATAAATATGTAATTTCAGGATATGCCCTTACATCATCAGTCCTCAGATGTGAGACATGGAGGTGTTACTAAACTTAGTGTCATTAGAATTTTAATTTATAAACCAAAAGCATCTTCGATGGGTCAGCCAGCCATTTTGTGAAGTGGATATTTACAGTTTAGCTATGGCTAAACTAAAGGTTTATTGAATCTCCCGCCCCAGTTATTACAGTGAAACTGGAGCCATACTGGGGCAAAGTGCTATATTTGGAGCATTTGCTGTAGAAACCCATTTCTTGTATCTGCTGATTTCTCTTTTAATACCTGCATTTATCAGGACGGGCATACTGAAATTACACAAGATACACCAATCTGAGGCCTCTAAGTGACTACGAGGTGTGGTGTTTAAACCACATATTAAAATATAACACAAATGTTCGTCTACATTTAACAGATATTTAATAAGAGACAAAAACACAGTAACATAAATAATAAATGAGTGACAGCCCAACATACAAAGCAACACTTTCCAAGACTAACCTGCAACCGAAAGGTCCAACATAACCCAGCACACCACCGATTACCCCATCCATGCAGGATGGTGGGCAGAGAGAGACTGAACTAAGATTTTGCATTCAACCGGCATATTGATTCACTGTAGGTTAACAGATCAAAAGACATGTAATACAGGACGAGTTCAACTGGCTAAAACATTGACCACAATACTTATGTCACCACACGAGGGAGGTTGGGGGTCATGGTTATAAAATAATGTGCATAAGTGTGTGTGTTGTTTTTCATTATTATTATTGTTGCATTCTCATTGCGAATGTCGCGTTGTCCTTTGCAGTGCCAAACAGTTCACTCGCCTCTCCCGGAGTTCTTTAAACCACCACCAACTCCCGCTCCTGAACTTTGTCTTCGTTCTCCGGTTACCACCACACTCCCAAAGCCGGTGCCGACCCTGGTAAAGGTAAATACACAATCACGCCACTGGGCTTCTTGTGTGCATGCAGTAAGTTGTATACGTGCACTGCTTTGTTTGTAGAGCCGTGTGACGTTTTATTATAGTATTATAGTAGTCGCTATCACAGACACTGTTATTATTTCCTAACAGTAAAATGTTAACAACCCGCTCTCGCTAAGTTGCTATTGATGGGGGAGATTAATCATATATTATCGTCACTATTAACATTAACACAACCCTATCATCGCAATTAATTTATACAGGTTCACAGCTCACATGTAAAAGTGTGTGTTTTTAATTATAAGAATATGCTGCCGCGTGACGCAGATTACATGACTGTGTAGCATGTTTCAAATTACTGGAAAGCAACATCTCGGCTTGGTTAGAAAGGTCAGGCACTACGTTAAGCTGTAATTACTGGGTTATGGTGGCGATATCAACATCTACGCCACTGAAATAACATGCCAAAAAAATGATGAGCTGTTAAGAGGAGTCGTCTTTGCTTTTGCCGTAATTCTGGTTCATATCGGTGTAAATATAAGTATTGTGCTTGGGTGGTGATTCTGGAAATAGTTAAGTATTAAAGGGTGGGTTTTCAGATGGGGCGAACGGGTTGTATGAATCAAACTGGCTTCTGTAAAATGTATAATTTCAGTGGAAATGTAGGCAGCTCTGTGATTGCAGATAAAAGAGAGTAGCTCAACCATGAAAGGCCTCCTCTGCCGTTTATTGTGTTAAAACATGATTGTCAGGATCGCTCCTGGAAATGTACGTCACAGCCGTCCTTCATACCTTATATTTTCGCAAGTGGTTTGGAATGGCTATTGTTGTGGTGGACTTGGTGGATGAAGACGTGTCTGCTGAGCTCCACGCTACTTCCTGTGCTTCTGAAAAGCTGTAATGTCCTTGAATTGAAATTACCGAGAGCAGAAGTCAGAGCTGACTTTGTGCTAGACAGGAAGTAGCAACATTTCAGCAGAACAAACGTATGATTGGAATAGGAAGTATATATTTATTCTATCCCCAGCACTTTGGATTAAGCTGATAAAAATGTTTAGTCATTAAAACAATAGTGTTTTCTTTTTTGGGGGGAAATTGGATATGTTGGCTTCCAGATGTATGCCCAGGTGAGCTTGCAAAAAAGCAAGATCTCTTATTTCCAGTTGGCACTGTATTCATGTTAATAGGGAACCAGGTCTTCTAAATGTCAACAAGCATTACATAAGGATTTATGTTTTAAAGTTATAATTTTTGTTGCTTTTGGTTAAAATAGCAACTGGAATCTGTCAGATGGTCTTATAAACTAGAGGTTTGAATATGGAAATTGGACGAGGAACCTCACCTTTTTATATTAGCATTAAATGCATACGGGATTGGGCTGAGATAAGGTTGTACACCAATAAAGCAAGTCAGGTGTGAAAACAATGAATTTCGTAACAATAAGCTGGATTTATTGAGCTAGATTTCACTTCTAAGCTTACATGTGACCTGCAGCATCTGATAGGAACAGAAACCTGTACCTGCCTTAACTATTGTGCCCAACATATGCTTGTCAATATAATCCATATTGTAAATGGAAACCCATGGACCTTAGTGGAGTACATGCCACCTGTACATTTATATTTGTTGGTTTATAAATCTGAGGGTTCTACAAACATTGCTTGGCCATAAATGGAAAGCCTTTATACCTTTTGGGGTTTTTGTCCTCTCTCTAAATAGCAAAGCCAGCCCAAGAGTACAAGCGACAAGCCTCGTAAAAAGTCCAAAGAACCAAAACCACGGGTAAAAAAGTTAAAATACCACCAGTATATACCACCCGACCAGAAAGGAGAGAAGATCGAGCCAGAGATGGACTCCAATTATGCCCGTCTCCTGCAACAACAGCAACTATTCCTTCAGCTGCAGATCCTGAGCCAACAGCAACAACACTACAACTACCATACGATCCTGCCTGCACCGCTCAAGTACGTCATGATTTATGCTGACTGCAGTCTTTTACTTATTTCTAGAACAGGGTTCGCCGTCATAAGGCATGGCCAACTTCCAGACAAGGAGCTGTGTTTTTTGTGTTTTCCTGGAACATTCTTGTAGGAAGATGCACGTATCACTGTGTATAGAAATGAAGGCGCCATAGCTCGCCAATAAAATATGGACACAATAGATACTAATTAAGGGTTAGTTTAGGGTCATGGAAGCCTGGGTGCAGGATATTTGGGCACCTCATGTAAATTTGTGTGGCTTAAGTATATATTCCTCTATTTCTAAATACACATAGACTTTTGCGGGTTTCCTTTTTCTATAATAATATGAATGCTGATTAGTTATGTTGTACTTTTTATTCCGTTTTTAAGGTCACGTAATGACAAGCAAACCAGCAGCAGTGTAATCACCAACAATATGAATAACAGCGCAACCTCAGTTACCCCCATCATGAACAGACAGAACAGTATCCAATTTAAAAAAGCGGGTCCGTTGCCATCTAACTTGGATGATATGAAGGTGAGATAAGAGTAATAGTTTACCTTCCTATTACTGTTATGGTTACCGCTTTAAGAAAGAGCAGCATAGAAGCAAATGATCAGTCCAGGTATGTTGTTGTTTTTGATGTTTCCATTGCTTGTGAATAAGCTATATTTAAGAAGGGACACTCCAACTATCATATAGACTTTAATGTATATGATATGTGTGTGGTCCCTTTAAATTTTCTTGTGGTCCGTTTTGTAAATACATGGGGGGATTCTAGAGAAACCCCCAAATGTGTTTGCCTCTTTCCCCTCCCCATCTAAGTGCCCTGCAGGCGTGTGTTTTCTTTTCCATCTCCCGTTGACGTCTTTTCACTGTATGAGATACTATATTTTAGTATAAAAATGATACACGAGTATTGGAAATAACCAAATACAAGCATGGCTTTGCATACTCATTATGTTTAACTGAACTTTGCAGGTTGCAGAACTTAAAATGGAATTGAAGCTGAGAGGTTTACCAGTATCTGGAACAAAAACCGATCTTATTGAGCGTTTGAAACCATATCAGGATTTTAACAACAATGGAGTGGTAACAAACAATGTAACTGTGGCCTCCATCACCACCGCTGTCACTAGTACTACAGAAGAGGTTACTACTACATTAAGTAACTCCGTCAGCACAACATCCAGTTTCTCTCCTGATGTTTCTTCCACCACAGCTGGTAGCAGCCAAGCACACACGGATGGCTTGAGCTCTCCGTTGCCCATGTCACCTGCCCCTTCAGAACAATCCAACTTTAGCACAGAAGACACTAATATGACAGACACCTTTGCAGAAATCATGACCATGATGTCACCATCCCAGTTCATGAATACATCCCCCATTAAAGTTGGTGTAAATGAGGAAAGTGGAACTACAGCAAGCATGGATTTAGATTCTGCTGAAAAAGACCGTAAGCTCCAGGAAAAGGAAAAGCAAATTGAAGAGCTGAAGAGAAAGTTAGAACAGGAGCAAAAACTTGTTGAAGTGCTTAAGATGCAGCTGGAGGTGGAGAAACGAGGACAATCTTGTTCTAATCTTATGCTGAATGTGGATCAGAAGAATTTTACTGCTAATATTAAACAAGAGAACACTGTGCTAGACTGTCAGAATTCCAAACCATCAGTTGTAACAAGTGGTCATTTACTGGGACATACGACCGTATCTTCCAGTGGCCCAAGCATCATTGCCAATAATGCTGTAGTCATCAAGCAAGAAATACCTTTAGCCAAACCAGAGCATCAGAACATTATCCAACAGTTTTATGTTGCTTCTCCGAGGCAGTCTCAAACCGCGGTGATGGCCCAGTCGCAGGCATTGATAACCACATCAACAGCTCAGATCCTGCTCCCAGTTTCAATCAAAACTACCAATGGGATGCAACTGTCTATGGTTCAGGTGTGTAATATATGTGTTATATCAGCCTAACAACTATGAACATATAGCTGTAGAACTCACACTTTTGCATGTCTTACATTGTACAGTTCAGCATTCTTACTACACATACACAATGAATGTGTGCAGAATCAGAGTTACCTTAGTCCATATGATCATATTTGTGAATCTAAAATTGGGAAAATACATATATGAACTTGGTCCAGCAGATATGGAATACAGCAGGTGCCATGTATCAAGCACCGCTCTACTCTATATGGGTTGCAGGAAAAGTCTCCTTCACCACATAACATAGAGACCGTAAACAAAACCGAAGCATCCTTTATAACACAGCCCAGCAATGTATCGGTGCCATGCTAACCCCCAAATAGCCTGCCTCTACCATCTTTGCTGTTAGCTTGTCAGTGCCCCCCAGACAGATTGTGTCACCCTTGGCCTCCTCCCACACACTGTTGTATATAATTGGAATCACACACTTACCCATACTCTCCAACACTCAGGCACACACTCATCCTAACACATACTGCCTCTGACACACACTCAAACCACATACACATTTACGCTCACACACATTCACCTTCACACACTTATACATAAAACATCCATAATCACACATACACACACACTTGTATATATATACATACTATTATATATTTTAGACTAATTTACTCATGCATATATACAGTGTCTTCCACTGATGGACAATGTTGGTTGATTGTGTGTATTTATGTACATTAAGGCTACACCAGCTGCACCTAGTCCTGCAAAGACGCAGGTCTCCTCTGCACTTTCGTCAGCTGTCGTCCAAGCTCCAACTGTTCAGAAGCAGCCGGTTTCATTGAAACAAGACATATTTACAGCACAGACACTGAACCAAAACCAGCAAACGAGAAAGGTTTGTCATTTGAAAAGCTGGATGTACTTGTATTTATATGTAAAGTGATTTTGAGTAACATAATTTTTGCATAAATCAGCCGTGCTCATTATAAACAATTTCGTCTTTGAATCTCGCATACACTCCTCCGTTATTTTGGTTTCTGGGTATCCTGAATCAGGTAGACTTGGCATCCTGTTTGTAATGGTGAGTAACCCTGGTGTCATGATGATCTTCTGGGTTGCCATCCTTTCTTTTTTGTATATTCAAACAGATAAAAAAATGTGTTTTTTCATTTAAAATATAGCTATTATTTATAAATATCCAAATATACTTTCCGTGGAAAGGTTAACCTGGAATATGTTGACATTTTTCATTTTTGGCAAGCTTTATGTGTAGATGGAACCATGTGCTTTGTGAAGCTACACTTAGTCCCTCTATAATGTATATTTTAGGGTGTAACAAATAAAACGGCCACCACCACAACATTCTTAGTATTCATTCAGTGAAGTATTGGAGGTTCCTGAAATGGGTAATAAGTCTTAAAGATGGGCTTAACCCAATGATGCTTTCCATACGGTCTTATATTCTGGTTTAACGTTAACAACTCGCCAGAAGGAAACATACATTATTTTGTGAGTAAGGCTTTCAGGTGTGTTTACACCTGTAGTATTGTCATACAATTACATATAATAGTGGAAAAATCACTGTAAATGTCCAGTCTAATTTATAGCCAGTTAAATTTATACACTCGCATAACACACAAGAGAGCCTGATATTTAATCTTGTGGGCGACTGTGTTATCTGCTACACCTCTTGACAAAAAAGGAGGAACAGTAAATCAGAATCCTAACAAGCCCTTCAGGTCCCACAGAAACAGCCGCCTACAGAGTCCTGTAATTTAATCATTTGGCCAGTGGAGGGCGATGGTGTATTTAACTTTGCATTGATCATTGGAATTCAAAGTATATTTAGTTTTTTTAACTGAGAATATTGTGTGTGTGTGTGTGTGTGTAATTGTTGCACTACATGTAATGGTTACACTATTTTTTATGTTTGTGAACACACAGACCTATGCATACATGAGAATATTATATATATATATATGTAAAAATCTAATGTTATCCCTCTATGTATATATATGTGAAATTGTTCCTGATCTATGTTTCACAGGTTTGCCCCCCTGCAACATCAAACAATGTTTTTTCCTACCCACAAACCCCAGTCACTGCTGCTCCCCAACCATTCAGCAACGCTGCATCACCTAGTTCCCAGCAACCAAGAACGAAGCAGCCTGCCCCAGTGCAGAATGGACCCGCTGCTTTGCCGGAGGTCAGATTTTTTTTCTTGTAAAAATATTATTGTATTGCCTGGAGTCCTAGAAAGGACTATACGGCAGAGGAAAGTGTTTTTTACAGTAAGGACAATAAGGATGTGGAATTCTCTGCCGGCAGAGGTAGTTTTATCAGAGTCTGTACAGACGTTTAAACAGCAACTGGATGGATACCTGGAAAAACATAATATTCGGGGATATAATCTTTAATTATGGGGAAACAGCTTATTGATCCAAGGAGGAATCTGACTGCCATTTTGGGGTCAAGAAGGATTTTTTTTTGCCTTCTTTTGGATCAACAAACAAATTAACAGATAGAGGAAAGGCTGAACTTGATGGACGCATGTCTTTTTTCAGCCTATGTAACTCTGTAACTATATTCATGACTTAGCCAAGCCTGCATGTTAGCATATACATTAAAGACAAATACCTGCATGTCTGAAGATTTACCTGCCTTTGAGCAGGGATGGCTTTAGGTATTTAGAGGCCTTAGGCCAATACAATTTTACTGGGCCCCATCTATAATATCGGAAGTAAAAGGGAGGTTTATTGAATATTTTTTGCAATGTCTTTCTTTCTTTATCTCACCTATTGTCAGAGTGGTGTCATTGTAGGTTCAAACTGAAAAGAGGAGTTTCTGCTGAGTGTGTGTTATTTTTCAATACAAAGCATGAAACATTTGTTAAGGAAAACATTACAAAACAAAAATTATTAGAGAGCAAGGATCTATCCCTTGCTGGCAATTTGGTGGTTTAGAGAAGCTACATTAACTTTAAAGGGCAGCCAGATTCCATATTTTTTAAGGATTTATTGTAAAAGAAATGTTTTTTTTTTTCTTTGGAAATGATTAGGAATGCTTTGTTTCCTGAAGGGGATTTAGTTGTCATTGGCCATTTGTGTGCAAATACCAGGCATTGTTCCATATAACGGCAGGGCCTTATGTAAAAGGAACTACACGCCGGGAGGCATAGGCAGGGCCAGATACCAAACTAACTAATACAAGAGAATTTATATGTTTTGTATACAGAAACCCACTTGTTAAACTGTATTTTTACTCCATGATACATTATTTGAACCATGAGTAAAGAGAATCACGTATAAGCCAAAAAAATATTTTCCTATCGATGTTATTTGATGGCGTTGCGTTGCACTTATAGTGATCACACAAAACCGTAACCTACAAATTGTTTTAAGTAAATATTGAATTGTTGCAACTGTGCACCAAAAAGACTCTTTTTCTCTTTTCAGCAGTCCAACGCGTCCTCCCCTCCCCAAACATATATTGTACGGCAACCATTGTTCAACAACTCCACAACCAAAGCTAAAGATCCTCCGCGGTATGAAGAGGCCATAAAACAAGCCCGTAACATCCAGGGATCCAATAGCGAGGTGGGTTTTACATTTTTGTAAATGAGGGGTTTTACTGGTGCCACGATGGAAACAAATTATGCATTTATTTATTTTTATAATTGCCAAATGGGATCCTTGTGCATGCACTCACTAATACTAATGTTGTGTTCCACCAAGTAGATACTGTGTTCATATGCTCACCAAGGAATGAGCATGGATGCCGTAGAATGTGGCGCCAGTTATTTTCCATTAAGTCATTGTGAATGGGAGTGTTTCAGTCAGGGGGTGAGATTAGCATCCCTGCAACTAAAACACACTCATAACAACACAGGTTTACACATACATACACACACTATCCCTCTTCTTCCCTTCCCTTGCACCACTAACACTAGTTTCACCTCTGATGCTGGCTCATACACTAGAACCCACACTAATACAAAATACTTACACACATACTCACGCTAACACCATACACAAACACCATACGCTAACACACACACCCGTTCCAACCCCAAATACAAGCACATGCACACTCATGCCAACATTATATACTAACATACATACACACTCTTAACACCATATGCTGACACACACATTTTAACTGCATATACTCACACGCACTAATACCATATGCTCAGACACAACTATGCTCACACATACACATGTTTACACCATATACTAAGTATATACACTGTGTAGGAACTTACCAGGACTAGGACTGCTGTCATCGCTTGTAACCGTCTATTATGTTATAGGGCCACTTATTTTAAATGCTTTAGTTCACTTATGTTAATATTTCAGAAGCATGTCTTAAGAATATAGTGGTTTCTAGACTATTTATGTTTCGTCAATTACTCCACATCATTAATTAGTACAGTTGTAGGAAATATACCATATATATTATATATATATATAAGTATTTTTTACTTTTTTTTTTAATGACGACATTCAATCATTTATATCCTAGCATCAATCAGGAGCGTATACGACAGTGACCCTGAATAGCAAATAAGCAGAATGCGTTTGTAAATGCAGTTTCCGCTATAACATAGTGATTCACTCATACCAAGCATAGATTCTGAGGTCCTAGAAAAGGGGAGGAACAGGGATTTGCAGCTAAAAGTAACCTATTTAAGACACGTTTAATATTTGTAAAATGAGCCTTTTGTATCTTACAGAAAGCTTAAGCTAACTGCCTGATCAGCGACAGAGAAATCTGTTTTGTTTAGAAACATCTGGCATCTAGCTGCAAAAGCATTGAGTGATTTCACAAAGATCTGACTAAAAAAGGAGGAAATTTTAGTGAAGCAAACAGCCCGGAATAAAATAGTTTTCATAGCCCCTACATGTAGTAACATTGGCATTTAAACACGCTGAGTGCCAGTGGGATGGAGAAACTTGATTTACAGACCACGAACATGCCAGAGCAAATACTAGCTCTCTTTGCGGTAACATGACTGTGAATTTCCAAGATGCTCAAAAAGCCACCAAGAGCAGCGGGATGATGTCCACCATCCTGTTGTTAGCTCTATATAAGCATTTATTTGGCTGGGGGCCTGTGTGGTCTATAAAAGGAAAGCAGTCATAAACACTTAAAGCCTAGCCTGGCATAGCGGCAGTACACACTATCAGTGCTACTCTGTAAAGCTACTGGGTGAAGTCTGCCTTTGCCTTCACACAGAGATTCCCAACAGGGCAGAACGTGGCTTCAGAAAGATAGCCCACCAGCATCTGTGTGGTTTATCTTGGCTGATGGTCTTGAAAAATGTGTGAAATGACGATACTTCAAGGAAAACATAAGCATTTACCACCATACTTTATAAATGGAAATGCACAGGTTTTTGTTTTTAAAGTTTTAAGATTTACACAATTTATCAGTGTAACAGCGCGGTTCTCGACATCTCTCTGCCATTCTTCTCTAGTAGCTCTAAATCTTCTTTATCATAGTGCTTTAGAGTTGTTAAAATATAAATCAATTTTACATACATAGTATTTTAATATTTCATTTATCAAACAATGATTTAGCTCTGTTACATATAAAGCTGGTCATTATCAGGTTATGAGCAGCGGTACTATTGTCTGTGCCATATCTTCTATAAGGTAAAAGTATAAAATACGTTTGAGGTAATTGTTTTTACATCTCTTTAGGTTCCCAATGCACACAGCCAGCAGATGGATGATTTGTTTGATATCCTAATTAAAAGTGGAGGTAAGATTTGTTTTTGTTTGTTTTTCCTTTGTGAATATTTCACAGTTATTATTGTGATCATAATTTTTTATATTTTTTTATATAAATGAACTCCTTAATTAAAATCAGGGATACCTTGTGCTTTTCATTGTTTACTCAGTGTATTTATTTTTTGGTGCCCCAGTCAGCAGCATCCACAATGAATATATGTCAGAGCATTTTTAAATAAACAACAAAACGCTTACCTATTGTAAAGTATTCTTCCTCTGCACCCCTTGTAGCCGCTAGAAGGACTCCCTGAAATCAGTGCTTTCTGTGCTAGGACGTGAGGGTCTCATTAGACTCCCTGGAAACCTCACATGAGCCAGCGACTGAACCTAAACCTAATGCCATTATCTGCCTATATTTTATATTGATTGGTAAATCAACCAAAGTTACTTAGCTCAAAATCGTGCTATCGTGCTGTATCATAAACTTCAGACTTTGGGAGTGTCGACTCTCACTTTTCATTTATACCGATGTCACTGGAATAACTTATATTTGAGACTATATATCGTGTAAATGGTGCAGTTATCAGATAATGTTACTAATGTAGTAATAAGCCACGCACTGAACGAATGTGCACGGTATCTCTCATCCCACCGTAACATTCTGATTTTCTAGCTGAACTCAGTCAGATCTTTTTTTCACCGATACTTTGAGTTTATTCTCAAACAATAAATGAACTTTTGCTTGAACTGCGTTTGTGCAGAGCTGACTATTCCTCCTATACAGTGAGGGAAATGCATAGTGAAAGCCTGGAAAGGAACCTTTACTTCTCTGCAATCATTCTCATGAAGTAACATTGTTGATAGGAGAATGACAGACTTATGTTACAGGCATTTGGCCGCTGACTAGGAGTCCAAAGCCAAATTTAAATAAACAACAGCTGAAGGAAAATTAAACCATGAATTGAGTAGGCAAGCGCAGCCTTCTCTCCTATGTATAAACCTTATTATTATAACTCTCTTGTTAACCCTTTTCCTGATTTTTAGAGGCCTACAACATATTTTATGCATTTTAACTCTAATTTATAGTACAATTTTTCCTTCCTTTTTAGGTTCTAAATCAACAATAAAAATGTATTTGCCTCAGAAGGTCTAATGTGGGATTTGTGACTTTCCTTTTTACTTTAAAGATAAAAATGTTTTTTGTTTTTTTTTAAATAAGGTTTAATACACATGTGAACAGGGATGTGTTACACTTATTTTAATCAGATTTTCTAAATCTGTAATTATTTTTCTACGACTAGGCCATGTTAACCCCTTAAGGACAATGGGTGGTCCGTAAACCCATTAAAAACAATGCATTTTGAGCCCGTATACGTACAGGCTTTGTCATCAAGGGGTTAAACCTAAAAGGACAGTGTCAGTTTACTGTTTGTATGATCAAAACAGTTCATACCTTTCTAACTTACAATATTTGGTGAATAACTAGATTGGGTTCTGGTTTGGACATGACAATAGAAAATTCTAATATTTGGCAATACGATGCATTGACAAAATGACACAGACTACACCGCTGCCTCGGATAAACATTACAAAATATATAAAGGAATATGCAAAGATACAATGCCGGGGATAACCTTAACCTGTATAAAAGGTTTTTTAAAAGCATTACAGGTGTGACTGTCCAGGTGTGGCTGGAGCAACTGTTGCCTAGCTTTATATCCAGCATCACCAGAAATAATGCAATGGTCGGCTAACGTTTGCCATGTGTTAATAAATAATAAATATTTATGAAATTTTGATTGAAATCATTCATGAAAAAACACGTAAGACCTGCATCAAGAACACCCATCAGAATACTTGGTAGGGAAAGTACAGGCTGATTAGTTTTATGGCGAGTGGTCAGGGCTCTGTTTCATTTTGCTGTCAAAGAATAATGACGTTAATGACAGTATTAAGATTTAAACATTTCATAGCTGGCTGCCGAGTTTGAGTTTCAACCACATCCTTTAGTATTACAAGTTTTTGACTTTCAAAATAAAGTCACAGAGAAAATAACCACAGCTAAAGAGAAATGATCAGACTTCAAACACTTGTAACAGTAAAATGTAATAAATATCAGACATCGAGACAGCATTGCCATAATAAATACGTGATCTAAGAGGTAAAAAGTGTGTTTTACTTTGTCATAAATTCCTTTATAATTAATAAAAAATATAATTAATAAAAAATAATGTAATTAAGTTATTCATGTGATGCAATACTGTAGAACACTTTGTGTTTGGAACATTAATGAGCATTTAAAATGCCTTCTATACATTTTAGGAACGCATTGATTATGTTTCTTGCCATTGTGCAAAGACCTTGTATTTGGCTTACATGGGTTTAACTCATATTTTGTGCCGTATTTGATTTTTTTTCTGTAAAGTAAGGAAAGATTTTGCTGAACATTTCAAAGATGTTTGCAGGAAATCTAAAAAACATGGCGACTTTGGTAACTTTCCAGGTTGCTTTAAATTAAATTATGTGAGTTTTAGGAAATGGGCACAAATTAGGCCAACAGCTACAGTGGTTTCCGTTTTATATTTAACTCAGATTTGTCAAGTCAGCTGTGGAAGGAGTTTTGTCAGCTTAGTAGAAACCATTAGAATACCTGCTTCCTTGTAACAATGTTTAATTTTTAGAGTTCAGGTTTGATTCTGATGAGTACATTGCATGCATTGGCTACATTAATGAAAATTACAGTCTTAACATAAAAAAAAATCTATGTTGTGTATGTTGCCTCTCATTGAATAACTACCAGACTGGTGACTGTGTATGAGAAATACAGGACATAAAGCCAGGGATTCACTGATTTGCGGTCAGTTTTTAGTAATATTGATGTTTTACATCATTGCTATGTTTGAATGTTCTTTGTTTTTCAGAAATCTCCCCGCTGATAAAAGAAGAACCTTCTCCTATATCAAAGCGGAGACCCGTTACTGCCAATGTAACCACAATGCCGGTCAACACTGCTGTGTCAAGGCCACCGCCGCAGGTGCACGTAGCACCACCTCTGTGTTTGGCACCAACATATAGCTTGTCGGTAAGCTTAGAAAGCCAGTTAGAAGCATTTTTGGATGGAACATTACCAGCAGGAAACAACATTCCTCATCTGGAAAGCCAAGCTGATGACAGAGAGACTTTTTCTCTGATTGATGACCTAAACAATGATCTCCTTCAACACCATAGCATACTGGATCAGGACTCTACACCCATGGACACCACTGAAACACCCTTTACAGCAACCAGCTGCTTATCGCTAGATATTCATGACACAAGTCTGGACAACATGGAATGGCTGGATATCACTATGCCCAACTCTGCATCTTCTCTCACCCCTCTAAGCTCTACTCTCCCAAGTATGTTTTCAACTGACTTTTTGGACTCTAATGATTTGCAGTGGGAGTAGGCTTTGACAATGGGGCTTCATTATAATAACCTAGGCTGGAAGTATGGTTGTAATTTAACTAATTGCACCATAGAACATAAAAGAGATAGATCTGCAGCTATTTCACTGCATTGGATTTCCACATCTTCTGTCTTTGGGCTCCTGGAGAGAGACACTACATTGTACATCAAAACAGGTAACTGATGACATGTTAGAAATCAGGAAAATGAAATGACAGATGATCTAAAAAAGTGAATGGGCAACGGGATTAGCGAGTGTATTATTTGTACAGACAATTTGGAGAATACCTGTTCTGAAATATAGGGAAGGGAATAGACCTTTTAAAGTTTTTATTTGTAATATTTTTAATTTTTTTTTTCTTTTTTTGTACATTTTTTGACAAAACTGCACTTGACTGTTCCTGTGAACAGGCTGAGCCAATGTGCATTCTGCAATTCATGACAAACACCGCTGACTGGTTCAGTGTAAACTTTAACTTGGTATAAAAATTCACTAGCACGCAGCTCAGAGCATGTGTTGTACTTGGCAATTATACTGTAGATCTTTAAGTGATAGCAGGCAATATCTTTAAAAGTATTGTTTTCACTGATTGTTTTGATTTTTTTAGAAACAGAAGTGCGTTGAATTTTTTTTTCCTTTTTGTTTCTGGAACAAATGCCACTAAAGAATTCTCACAGCAACCTCCCCAGTCCGCGCTGTAATATATTATAAAAAATGATTACATTTCTTTATACGGGGGACTTTTTTAACTCTGTAAACCCAATGCTTGAACGCACCAAAAAAAAAAAGATTTTTCCCCTGATTTAAATCATATTCTTGAACCACAACTTGGTAATAGAACTGAACATAAATTTAAAAAAATGTTCTAAAAACATTTCGCAAAAACGAAAATGTAGGCAGATGAGGGCTTGATGACTTTAGCTTACAACTTGTTCATTCACTACTATTTAGACACCCCTGAGAGAAGCTACGCGAAGGCAGTACTCCAAGTAATGTAAATAGGTAAAACACATACCACTAATACTAAGAAGGATATATCATGTCTGCTCTTGAAATAGACCCTAAAATATAATTTTTAAGTTAGGTTTTCATAGCAATGCCTATTTGTCTGATTGGCTAATCCTTTAGTAAAAAAATATTTAAACTAAATAAAAAGAATTCCTTTTTTTTACATTTCTGATAAGGTGGCACATATTGTAAAGCAAGTTTCACCTATTTTTTGTTTCTAGCCAGTTTACTAGCAGATTTATAGATAAAATATAACTATAACTAGCAGTTATGGGCTGTACACGTCTATAATGTTCTCTAGGTAGAGAATTCAGTGCTTTTGCTCACAGATGTTCGGGTTATCCCACTGGAGAGCCAGCCACTAAAATGTGTTTATTCATATACTAGAAACATAACTTTTCTTATATACTCGATCCTTTTTACACCAGGCTCTGCTATTCACCTAATCCATTAACACAGTGCTGCTTTAATGCAGCTTTAGGAAACCTATCCAGGGGCTGGAACTTCCATCATCTTCACCCAAGTGACGATGATGGAGTCGTCGACAACTGCCGAAATCTAGGTTTTCTGTACTGTCTTTAACGTTGATTACTAATATAAAGCCATTTGTATTATACGGGAATGTCACCGTAAACTTTAAAGCAGCGAGGGACTGTGAGGCAAGGCTTTCCAATTTAAACACAGCTTCTTAAACACCAAGCGTCAGCTTTAATGTTTCACCGGCTCGCTTGGAACCAAAATTGTCACCGGTTTGACTTTGATTTAAGGGATTGGGTTAACAATAGTTATTTTGTGTCTTGATTAACTTTTCTTTAGCACTGTAAATACTTTTGCAGCCTGACAGAACTTGGAGAGGAATTTGGTTCACTTAGCTAATGGGCAAATTAAAAATGTTTCAGCGCACAAGAGATAATTATCCAGTTTAAATCTATGTTTTAAGAACTTGCACATTGCATCAACATGTACATTTCAATGGCCAGGGGGGTTCTGGGTTTTTTTTTAAATCCTTTTATTGCTCTTTTTCATCGTGCATGTAAAAACAAGGGGTTTTGTAAATATATATGTATATTTTTCTGTTGAATTTCAAAGACAAAAAGGATTGGTCATGTGCAATTTAGATAATTTTAATGATTTGGCCTTTCCTCAAATTTCCCCAATTTCTTATCAGTTAAACCCAGGTTATTTTTTTTATCATGCTTTTTTGGATAGTAGCATCTGAAAAGTTTCTCCCAATTATATTTTGTCGACCTAAACTGGATTAGTAATCGCTGAGTACAAAGCAATGTAATTTCTGAAAAAGATATACCCAAATTAAAAAAGGAAAGAAATATAAAGAAAATATTAAATTAAAAAAAAACAGGCACTGTGTGCCCCAGGAAAACGATAAACACTGATCAACTGTAATTTAAAAAAAATATATATATATTAATAAAGTTGTAATTATAGTGTCCGACCAGCCATATTACTTTGACATGGGCAAGGTAGAACAAGTAGCCACTTGCAGCATATACTGTATCTTGTGGTTTACTGAAAATACATTTATAAAGCAAGCTTGTTTTGATTAATTATAGCTTCATATTGAGTTGTGATGTCACTACGCATTGCTTCTAATGCTGGTTTGCTGGGATAAAATTACTCTTCAGATTTGTGCTCTTTGTCATCTGTCATCCTAGGCTTGCCATCTCTTGGTAGTATATAAAATTATGAAATGGAGAGAATAAATGGAAAAAAAAGGTTTTCAAGACATTTCTTAAGAATATGAGCAGACTATTTAAAACAAAAACTAAGTAGGGTACAAGTGCCACCTTATCTAAAGTGTCTTTGTTACAGGAGGTAGTACCATATATTTTAGACCGTTTAGGCAGGGGTCGGGGTGAAAGTGCTTTTCCGTTGGCTGGAAAGACACATATGTTCTGGTAATGACCCAGAATATTTTTTTTCTTTGAGATCACAAACTCGGTTTGTAAATAAGGTGTGACAAATTTTAAAGGGAAGTTATCTTTGAAAAGAAATTAAGAAAAATAAAATAAAAAAAATCTCACAAGAGGGTTATTTTCTGACCTGTACTGATAATCTTGACAGTGACGTGGCACTGTTGGTTTATTCTTAAGCATGTTTGGCTGTTTGGAATCTTTATCTATCACCACTCTGCCATGTGATTTTCTGCTTTCCGCTTTGAGCACTAGATTGCAAGGCCAAAGTGATATAATCCTCGATAAACTGTTAAGAGAACTTTTATGGTTCTTCTTTTGTAATCTGTATGGAAGCAACTAAAACTATTGGCATTGGTGATCATGCCTACACTGACATGACTGCTTATGCACATTTCAAATTCACACTGCTTTTCAAAGCATCGCATCCTTTTTTCCTGCAGGGCCTTTAACTTAATTTGCAATTAAACTATTGGCAACAGCAGCAACTCCCAAGCTGCGCAAAAGGTAGCAGGAAATACTTCTCCCAACAACCAAACGCATTGCTAGATACGTTGCCAAAGAAGGCACTCTGAAAGGAAATGAAATATTCTTCAAATATTCTAAAAGGGTTATAGTTTTATGCAGTAGGGTGTTGATTGTCTATTGTTGTTTTTATATTTTTATGACAATCTGGCACCCAAAATGACGAACGCATCATTCTCGTGTATTGCTTGCAGAACAGATGCTGTGATGTCAGTGGTTCTTTCTAGTTATGTTAATAGTTAACTGGTGTATTATCATCTCGCGTTAAGAGGACAAAAAAGTACCCGAGTGTGTATCAGTCTGAACAATATAGCACTAGCTTGTTGCCTTCTTCATCACTGTTAAGGCTGCAAGGATTAGCCTTCATGCAATTGGAGAAGGCAAGAAAATGGGATTGCAAGCGTGAATACATTCAGGGGTTAATTCTTGCATTGCCTTTCTATGAGAAGTTTGGATGCCTTTTGTATTTGCAGTTTGCACCCTTGCAATCGATTCCATATCATGATGTTCGAATGCCATATGTTTTGCACATTGTATATATGTAATGCATACTGTATTTTTATATCTGTAGCACATCTATCATTGGATATTTTGTACATAGTGGCAATGTTGTAGCTACTGATAAATTGTTAAATAGCAGCATCATTTTTTCCTGCATTTTTTGTGTTCCAAAAAAAAAAAAAAAAGATATATAAATAAATATCAATTACTTTTTGAACCGGTGTCTTGGTTGAAATTATTTTCCTGTTACGATATTGTATGGCTAACATGGTTCTACGTGAAGCATCAAGGTATTTTCACTTATTTCGCGTATTTACATTTGTGTCATTCACGTCAAGGAGTTGTTCACAATTGATGTATTTCATTCACTTCCACAACACATTGGCTACAATTGCCATCCTTTTCACAATCTTAATATGTAACATGGTGTCATCCATCATTTTTTATGAATTATTTTTTTCAATAATTTAATTTACAACATCTGTAACTTCAGACAAGTTTTAGTTTTTATAAATGCAACAGACGAGCTATGAATTTCTCAAGACATGCAACTTAAAACTATGTTTTAGAGACTTTTCCATACAGCACGGACGACATTTAATTTGACTTTGAGGACACTGGCCTGTAGTTCTCTTGATAGGCTGCACTATCCTAACCTGAGATGTTTTACTTGCGTTCAGGTGTTAATACTATTTACACAGTTGTATCAGTGGTGTATTCTAGCCTAGGCCTATGGTGGCAGATCAGGGGTGAGGGGCTGTCATCTGGCCTTTGGTGACATCAGAGATTTGCCTCTGGCCCCCTGGTGATGGAAGTCAGAGCGGAAATGTTGCCTAGACTGAATTCCTGCAACATGAAGGAAGGTGGGAGGTATATTTTTCATAGCTGGTCAAGTGTTTGTCAAGAACAGAAGAAGAGGAATGAACAGATGAGATGCCATGTTTAAAAAGCAATATAATTGACCAAACACCACTAGACTACACATAGTGTGCATTATTATGTCCATAGTAATGGTACCTGAAGAGGCATAATGTATGTAGTCAATTGTGAGTTTTAAAAGGGAAGTCCTGTGGAAAATAAACCTATTTCTTTGAGCACTAAATGTCCTGCTGTATGCAGTAGGGTAGCACTGTAGAGTTGGCTCTGTTACATTTTGTTCTCCGGAACTTTCTGTACCTGTCGATCTGGTAATTGTTGATATTTTGTTGCCATTCTCTACTTGAACACCAAATTAAACTGATTGCTTATGACGGTGTTAATGAACCCTAGCTTATTCTATGAAGTCCTTTCCACCATAAGCTTTCTCAATTGCAAAGTCCCACTGGTTGAAGATATTCTATTGTTTAACATCAGGCAATATGATAACTAAACTGGGCTATGATAAATGAGACAAAGCACGTACCTATAGCCTATATGCATACGAAACTGAAAATCACACAAAGGCGTTCACTAGTTATAAAAACTATGGTAGAAGTTTCCTCTTTAAAGACTTATTGAAGAACTCATGGATTCAGCTTACTAAAGGTACTGTAAATGGCCTAAAACTGCTAAAAATGGTTAATTTGATTGCATTTATAAGCATACATGAATGTATGAATACATGACTATACCGTATTTGCTCGATTATAAGACGACCCCCCAAAATCTGAATATTAATTTAGGAAAAAGAAAAAGCCTGAATATTAAAGACGACCCTATAGGAAAAAGTTTTACCGGTAAATGTTAATTCATGTAAACTATTTTTTTAAATAAAAGCTGCCCTGCCCTCCAATTATGCACATCTGCCCCCAGGCTTGTCACTCTGCCCCAAAAATGCTTTAAAACCCCTATATGCCACTGGGTCCCATGATATGCCTTTTAACCCTCTAAATGCCACTGTGTCCCATGATATGCCTTTTGACCCCCTATGTGCCTCTCTGCCTCCAGAAATGCCTTATACCCTTATATGCCACTCTGGCATTTAGGGGGTTAAAAGGCATATTATGGGGCAGAGTAGCATATAGGGAGGTATTAGACATTTCAGGAGGCAGAAGTGGCGTATAGAGGTTAAAAGACATTTCTGGAGGCAGAGTGCGTTTAGAGGGTTAAAAGACATTTCTGGAGGCAGAGTGCCATTACGGGGGGCATTTCATAGAGCCTACAGAAATGCCCCCCATTTACCCCCCCCCAAAAAAAAAAAACTTACTGGTGCTTCTGACTCCCGGTGTGTTGTCCGGGCAGCGTGTAGACGTCTATGCGATTCACGTAGGCAACTTCCGCTGCAGCCGGAAGGAGGTGCGGTTAGCAGCCGGGGTTGTCTGCGTCCATCTGGATCTTAGTCTCATAGTCAGACTAAGAGGTCGGATTATAAAACGACCCCGATTATAAAATGAGGGGTATTTTTCAGAGCATTTGCTCTGAAAAAAACCTTGTCTTATAATTGAGCAAATACGATAATTTTGTCGGATAAGATACTATATTTGTTGCAGTTTCCCTTTAAGTTTTTACTGCCACGTTTCAGATGTCATAATTACAATGCAACAATGTACCCGACCATAAAAGTTGGTGCCAAAACACTGTTACACAATACCAAAGTGAGAAGGAAATGCTGGCTGTGTGCAAATGTGTTGGAACCTTTGTCCATAAATGTCATGTAACCATGAAATGGTTTTGGTGTGCGAGATGCATACTGCATTAATGGCCAGCTTAGAAAGCGTGAAGTTGTTTGTAGAAGAGGGCGAGAGAAACCCTTGAAAATGCTGGTTTGCTTCCCACATTGGATTTGTGTCATGCCTCTGTTTTGAAATTTTGTCATTCCAAGTGGCAGAGTACAAACTGACTGCTCCTTTCACAAGTAATGAAATCGGCCTTTATTTGGCTCAAGCAACAAGAAAACGGATTTTGCTGGAAATCGAACAGTGTGTTTTTGTTTAACTAGGTTTAGGGATAATTTCCTTGAATGTGTCCTGTAGGAAAGTTTGTTGGCATAAGGAGTCTCTGATTTAATGTAATATTTCTCTTATAACTAGGAGCTATTATTTCCTCTGCTTTAAAAGTTAGGAACGCTAGCATTTTTTGTACATATTCTTATTTCCCTCATAAGAAATATTATTTATCTAAAGACACTTTTTGACAATCTTGGGAACTAAAATGTATTACTTCCAGGAACAGTTTAAACAGTATAAAAAGTATACGAGTGGAAGGTTGGAGGGAGGTGGAAAACAAAAGTGCTCCATCATTGTAAAAGACTGCACCTAGTAGAAATTTCACCATTTTCTTGTCTTTTTTTCCAGAGTCATAATGCTTGTGTGCAAGGGGTCATCAGCATACCAGGAAACGCTCTATGTTTGACCGGAAGTCGCTGATTTTAGTATTGTTTCCGTGGGGCTCCAAGGAAGTGGTCAGGAAGAGTGAGGAGAGCAGTGTTTAGCCATGCCAACTCCCTGCCCAATTCTCCCGCTATCGACCCATTTAATGGTACTTGGGGCTCCCTCAAAAAAACAGAAAGCTCCAGGTAGCCTGTGTGGAAGTCTTTTTAACCTTGTGTGAAATCTCTTATAAGACTGCTCTGTTTCTCTCACAAATGTTTGGATCCTAGTGTGTGTAATCCTGTGAATGCATGCTTTTTTACTTAAATAAACCCATCTTCAACTATTAATGACACAAGCAAAAAGAATTTACCCCTAGGCGAAGATGTCAGCACCTGGAATCCCTTATTTCCCCAAAATAGTTCCCATTTCCAACAGCCTGTACCCTCCATATCCTAGGAATGGTTATCAGAGACCCCAATAGGGCTTGTAAAGTCCTTGTGGGGCCTCTACTATAGCAACTGATGCTTCTGGTGGTGTTACCGTTTACATTGGTGAAAAGCTACGCCTGATATTCTATTTTGGCATTCTAAACTTGTTGGTGTACCAGTTCTCATACTACGTGTGTCAGCTCTTAGCTAGATGGACAGGGCTTTATGAATTTATACAGGATTCACAAGTGAGACAGATGAATTCAAGAGCAAAGAGACTCAATACCGCAGAAATGTTGGTGCCAAATGTAAAGATCTAGACACAGTGGCTACCTGGCTCCAGTGGTTTGTCCAGCACCGGCTATGATGTTATTCTACTCATTTAAAACTGAAAAACAGCAGATGTGCAATTATAATAATTTTAAGAAATCATTTTATAGTTTACTGTATCTTAAACGAACAGATTGTTTAAGTAAATAATGTGGAATGTATTAATATACAATAAATGTGATGAAATGACCACAAAACTCGGAAGGTCTGTAGACAGAATATAAAATCACACACAAAGGAATGTATTCCTTGCCTACTACGGAAACAAGAAGACCATTTTAATTTAAACAAGCTGCTCCTGTGACATCTTAAATTATGAACAGTAGAAAATAGTGTATAAATTAGAGTTTAATATTCAGTTGGGAACCACATTTTGTATTGTGCAGAATAGAATACGCTTAAAAATTGCTCCTGTAAAAAAAAAAAAAATACTTCCTTCAAAAGCAGTTTTAATATAAACGAAAAAGCCAATATCGCTTCAAAGGTGGGATCTTCATCATAGTTAGGGGAGGTACACTGTGGGCCACATGCAAACCTTGGGGGGACAGTTACCCAATGACATGAATGGGGTGCTATTGAGTTTATTACTAAATGCAGCTCCAAACCGGAAGAGCACTAAGAGAGTTTTAATGCATGTTTAATGCATGTTTCCAGTTCCTATGCACATACACGAGTAGAAACATAGGACTTCTGACAGTAACTAGGCTAATCAGGGAAAAGCACACTGTCCTCTCTTTTCTTTCTCATTGTATATCTCTTTTTTTCTATTTGAATTCTCCCTCCTGTGTGATTTGTTTCTTTTTTTAAATGTAAAACTAAAACATATTATTAAAGTATTTACGCCTGTGTTTTGTTTTTGCTTTCAAATGTAGGAGAGATAAATCTAAAAGTCAGCCTTCTATTGCCGTCAGCTTTCTCATGTGTTATGCTGCATTAGGAAGCAGTATGTCTGACTGGTTCCGAAAACGTAATCTCTCTTCTGAACCTTTATATTCCCTCCCTTCGATATGGATGTTCCATTGAGAGTTTCACTTAATGTCAATGTTGCATTCATCATCCCTACCTCACATGGTCATTGCCTCTGTGTCATTGATTCTGACCTCTCATTCGCCACATTCTTCAGAGAAGCCCATCAACTTAAAGGTTAGCTACTGACCTACAACAGCCTCACCAACCTAAACTCACTATTACCTTCTTTCTCTTCATCTAGTCTTTATATCTATTCTCTATATCTTGTAAAATCATTTAATTAGCCCTGGGTGTGAAAGCTATGAATGCAAAGCCAGATTAATAAATTTGGGGCCCTTGAGCATTTATACACACAGGGGTCCTCTTTTCCTGTGCCCAAATAGTTTTCCAATTCACCACACAAAATTAAATTTTAAAAAAAATGTATTGAAGACTTTCCTACATTCTCATCAGAGAGTGGCGTTACAACCTGTTCATATTAAGCGTTGGCATCACATTACATCCCACCCAATCTAAACCTGGCCACTGAACATGTACAAATCATGTACTGTAAAATAGGCATTGCAACATTGGAGCCAATGAAATGCCTATCTGTTTCATCAGGAATGTTGGTAAGTGATATGAGTTTGGTGTGGAAGAACTTGACTGCCCACACAGAGCCCTGACATCAACCCCACTTTTGGAATGAGCCGGAACGGAGATTGCGAGCCAGGCCTATGAAACATGTCTGATTTGTCCTCATTCCCTGCCTGCTTCGCGTGTCAATAGAAGTCTTAAAGTCATGTTAAAAGGAATGCATGCAGTAGTTGTATGTTGCAAAATCTAGCAGAGATTGTATAAAGCGTCTCCAATGTGCATTTAAATAGATGTTTGGAGACCAGAATGTCCCTTTAACCTTCACAATACAATTAAGTCCATGTATTATGTTTGGTAATAGAATGATTTACACATCCTTCTATCCCATTAACACTTCTCTTCTCCCTTAGCATGAGTTGTAAAACTCATTTGTAGCTCTCCACTAGCAGCTCACTTGTGTGAAGACCATGCTTCTAAATAAAGAACACATTATATTCCCTAAGATATATTCTTTCTCAATACTACACCTTTTATACATATTTTTCCAGATTTCTTATTTTACATTAAAATACAATAACACTTTTGAAGTTAGAAGGGGAAAAAATGGCAAAAATAATTATAGAACAGTTATACAATAATTGACTTATCTTAGGGAGAAGCTGCAGCTCCCATCTCCATCATGGCTTGATGATTATCACCACTGACTGTTTGAACCAGCAAATTAGTGGCAGAAAAGCACTCCTATTGAAATCAATGGAAGCACTTTCTACACATGCGTTCAGCGGTCTGTTTAGACTTCCCTCTACACTATGTTTGCTGAGCCAAAGCTAGAACAGATTGTCAGTGAGTATATCACGTTAGGAGATATGCACAGCCGAACACATCTTCTGCACGACAAATAGAGAAGGAAGGGACAAATGCCTGTGTGGGATTATGGAGAATGCATTAAACTCCATATAATAGCTGGAGTGTCCACACATAATAATGTGCCTCTGATGGCTAAAGTGTCCCTTTCAATTAAATAGCCCTTTCAATGTGAATAGCAGTACTGCTTTAAAAAATCTTTATATTAATTAAATTAACTATTCTACAAGAATATATATCATGGCTGAAAATCAATCAACACTGAAAGCTATCGCTTCACAGGGAGATATAAGACTTCACATATATTTTATAAAGTAGTCTCTGGACAGCTGAAAAAGTACAGGCTGCATTTCATCTTACCTTCTTTCCAATATGAATCCATTTATTAGTTTAACCTGAAACACAAATTGAAAACAGGATTTGCTTCATGTATAAATATGATACAATACGATGAGAAAATGTTCATGTTTGCCAAAAAAATCATCATAAACACAAAGACAAAACTTTCGCAGAAATTTGAACAAGGTTTTTATTGCAGGAAAAGCAGCATTTCACTTTTTTGGCAAGTTTACCTTGTGTTTGTGCAATATGATCAGGGAAGGACTGGGAAATAAAGTTGGTCTTTTCATCCAAGGCCAGCCGAGGCATGCGCCCTTTATGTGTTATAGAAATAACAAATATGGTGGCTCGCAAGCAAAAAGAAACATGCAAGAAAGATATCATTCTAAGTCACACGTCACACTGCAAAACATGCAAAAAGTACTGCGCAACCACAAGCATAAAATATTAATATTGACAAATGATAACCTTTATTATAAAAAAATAAAAATCATAGCCACTCGTTTATTAAAAAAAAAATTAAAAAAAATGCAGACTCACAAAATACAGAATCAGAGTAAATTTCACACTAAATTCTGGAACACCATTGTGTCCACCAGCCCCACGTGCACTGTGCAGTTGCATTTAGTCCTAGGCTACAGAGGCTGCCGATGCCCAAAGAGACACTGATGGGCAAAGAAACTCCCCAGATGTATAATCCAGAAACAGAAAAACGTGAGGGGACACGCGTCTAGACCATATGTGTTATATCTCACAATTATGTTCGAGCCAAGCATGGCCATTGCCAGGGGCTGGAGCCTCAAGCGTTCTTTAAGTAATCCCGAAATGGAAACGTATATGGAGTAGAGTGACCACATTGGCCATGTTTTCCAGGACACATCCCTCATGTTACTAAGCGACACTTGCCACCATTCAGAATGTGGGATATACTGGATGCCCACCTTTGAAACGTCAGTGACCTCATCACGACGCAGGCTGATGTCATTGAGTAGATTTGGTAGGTAGCAGTGTGTTTTAGATTTCCAGATCCACATAAATGAATTTCATATAAATGTCTAATGTGCTTCAAGTAACTATCTCCCTAGCCCTATACAAAGTGGACTGGGTGGAGAGGGTTAATCTTGCAGTTTGTGCAGCCATATCTAATAATTACTATTTATCCATGTCTATAGTGCCACCATAATAATGGCAGGTCCTGACACAAAAAGATGGCAGCACACCTAAGGCACATAGCATCATGTAATTCATTGCCACAATTGCAAATGCTAAAAGTTTTGAGCAGTTTGTTCTTGGGAGGTCCAAGCAAAACATAAACAAATTTATATGTATAATTATAATGAGCGAAATTAAGATTTTTTTAAATATATTTCCATGATAAATGACAAGTTTATCCATATGGGTATACCCTAATTATTATATACATGTTATATATTATATTCATATATACTGTGGGGGGGAGCCTATTTCCAGAATCAATATTAGGGAAAAATCATAATTAACACCGTGTAATGATTAATAGTTACCGTAAACGATTGAACTGGGATTAAATATTAGCGTATATGAGGTAAATGCGCGGGAAAAGCAGCTCCCTCATTTACCGGCTACAAGCAATTCGAAGCGATTAAGTAATATGTGACAACCGTGTGACGTAACTCCAGCGCGAGGTTTTAAAATAAGTAAATGCCAAAAAAAGTGATAGAATTACTATTATCGAGTCACACAAACATGCTGGATTTTAATCAATTATACTAAACGGTGCACTTATGAAAAGAAAAAAATGACCGCGAGTTTCCGGGTACATCGGGTTTTTCCCTGCTGGTTGTAGCGACAACACGCAACTAACGTTAACAGTAGACTTACTACTATATGTTTTTTAATAATGACACAATAATAACACTAAAAAACCATACATCTCAGGTAGATAATGCCGATTAATGAACGACACAGAACCGGAGCTCAGTGTTTGGTGAAAGCGACGTAACGGAGCATCACAGACGAAGTGATGTGGAGTTTGCGGCGCTCGTTTAGACGCAGGCGCGGTGGCCAAGTGGTAAGGCGTCGGTCTCGTAAACCGAAGATCACGGGTTCGAACCCCGTCCGTGCCTGAAACCTGTTCTTTTGCTCCTAGTAGATCTCTAATAAAGAATTACGGGAAACTAATTTCGCACTTCTTTAGATTATATATATTATTATATATATACATATAATATTATAATATTTGTCACATCTTAGATTCAAGATATATATGTATATTTATATAAATATGTATATTTTTCAGCGTCTATGGCAACATCACCTTTTCCACCCATTTAAATTACTATTTCTACACATTTTATGCTACAAGATGCTGGGAACTAATATCCCTCTAGATTGTAAGCTCCTTTGAGCAGATACCCCTACTTACCTCTTGTTTCTCTAAGTCAATGTTATGTACACTAGTTGTTATGGTTACCCATTGTAGACCGCTGCGGAATATGAAAAAAAACAATAAATAATAATTATACTTTTTTTCAATATTTGCTGAAAATGTACTGTCACAATCAGTCTGAACAAGTGAGGGCAGCAGAACCACATTTGGTGTGACTGGTTTACGGTTAATGTCTGCAAGCTTACAAACAAAGCATTTAATGGCAGATAAGAATCATTCAGCCCACCTTGTCGCCCGTTTTCCCTCATAAAGACCTTAATCAGTCCTTGGCGGTGATTTAGGATAGCTTTATGCCCATCCCAAGCATGCCATGTCTTGAACTCCGCTACCATAACTCCCCTGTCAATCTTAAGGATGCTGTCCCACCTCGAGAAAACCCCCCCAAAACATCTATAAATAAACATAACTTTTAATAAAACCACTAAAATGAGAAAATATCAGATCAGAGAAAGATTTTAGTACTAAGTACCGCTCACTTGTAATGTATAGGAGCCTAATTGCCATTAGCGCAACAACAACAAAATAGTTAAAAATAAAAAAATAAAAATGAACCCTGTTTCTTTATTAAGTCGATCTAATAGCAAAAGCCTGACGGGCGTTCCGCTGGCCATATGCCAGCTTCGCCTGAGTTTCCGGGTTCTAAAAATTTAAATAAGCCACATTTGTTGCTGATTTGCGTCTGCTGTCCCACCTACTCTGCAGAATAAACATATACATCAGGACGTGCAATAAATGCAGTAATAAATCTACTTTACTGAAATCATTTGTCTAACCTCCTGCATGTGTAGGAATGATTTATGCATTAGCCATTAAAATGACTATAACACAAACATGGGACCCAAAGAGCTCATTTAACCCCTTCACTGACACTGAAAAATTGAAGCTTAATAAATGACTACGTGTTTAATAATGGATCTTCTCTTTATTATTAAATGTACCCATACAAACTATGCATTTTCCGGATGGACAGCATATCCATATATTCAACCCTTTATTTTTATTTGAAAAATACCTTGCCCCGCTTTCTTAAAATTGGGATATTTCATGCTAGATCTCACCCCAAAATCTTGACGTCATTGAGCTTTATGATGAATGCGAAGGAGTTAATTTCAAGAGTCTAAAAGTTCGTAAAGGACTACAGATCGAAAGAGGGAAAACCAATAAAACGTATTTGAGAACATTGGCGTTAACTGAAAAAAATCTTAGGAAGCTTACTATAAATACATCAGAAACAAAAGTGTATGATAGGGTGATTACAGTCCTTTTTCAAGACACATATATGTTTCGCCTGCTAAGGTTAGTTAATTAACCTCAAACTCCTGCTGATCGACCCTTACCCCACTGTAAGATTTAATGGGTTAATTGACATGAAATTTGCACATGACTATACCCGTCAAAGCCGCTGATCTTTGAATAGTTTGGTCTGGATTACTGCAGTTACAATAAGAAGACGTGCCAATGGGTTTTGTTTGGCATTAGTCTGTATTTAAACATTGTTCTTTAACAGCTGCTCATTCTCTAATTGCAAATGTTTTTGAAGATGACCTTAACTCGAGACATAGCCCAAGAGGTCTGGGCTGATTAGATAAGACATTAAGAGCTACTTGGCACGAGTTAATGTGTACATCGACTGTGTCATGCCCTGTCAAGTTCATAAATGAGGATGAGCAATTAGTGGATTAGCAGAATGATGATATAATATTGTGTTTTGTGTTTCAATTACTGTTAGGATGGTAAAATGTATAGGTAAGGAAAACATAGAAAGAGCTTTTATATATGTTTTTAGTTATTTCTCGATATGCCAGCTCAGCCCTTTTTAGAGGAACACTTTACTTGAGTTGACCCTTTATCATAAATCAGTGACATAAAAGGTTTGACTTAATTACACAATCCCAGTTTAGTGATTTTGAGTTTGGACTACATAAACAATGTAAGTATGAACATTTAAAATCTCGCCTTTTATTCCAATAATCAGAATTATTTGTTCCAATGACATGCACATATTTGCCTGTGATGGTGGCCCTGGTACTTTAAGGACAGTGTCCACCTGATGACGTGATGGCTGGATATGTGAGGAAACGCTACGCTTTTATGCTCATGTAGCATGTGGCCAGGCATGCTGCACCCAATCCAACGCTGGAGCAGACCAGGTGAGTGTGGGATGCCAATGGCCCGCGGCCCACAGTGCATTTGCCTAGTGGGCCAGATGGCCAGTCCAGGCCTGCTTTAATCCATTCCTTATGATTTATTGGTATGAACTAATAATGAGTGATGTTTTCATTATCAACGTGCTATTTCAAGTTGCTATTTTAGTAGCAGGTTACAACACCAAGACTTTAAATAGCTCTGACTTTCCATTCCGACTCTAAGCTGCTGCTGCTAGGTAAATGACTGCTGTGTTTGCAGTGAGGTTATTTTCTTTACTCACATGCCCTTCATACATGTTTATCACCAGCAAAGTCACAGATAAAGAAAATATTGCATGACCATGTTATTTTTGTAACATACATAATAATCAGAGTTTTGCGTTTGCTATGGGGTTTTTACCCCTATAGAATGATATATAATTGCGATGCGTTCAACATCGCATGCAGCGAATTTTAGGACATCATGACTAAACTAATCTCATGATGACATGGAGTTAGGCTGGCAACGCTGGGAACTTACTAACCATAGTGAAATGCTTGGCTATAGAGATTGGATTTCTTTCTCAACAGCTGAACACCATGTTGCCAATCCGAAGTTCCACCATGAAATTGTAGTGCAACAATCAATTATCTTAATGCTGTGAATTTACAAAAGGGACTCCCTTTGCAAATTGTTAATTCCATTCGGAAGTGTAAAGTGTATTTCAACAGCACTCTCCGATCGTTGATCTCATATGAAAAGGGTATATCTGCGTGCCAGTCACCCCTTTTCTTACAGAAAGCTATGCTGTTACTTATTAACACATAACGACTTATTTTCACATAACTCTGGATGGAAATATTATATGTCAGCAATTACCATAAACTCCAGAGTATAATAAGTACCCTTGTGTAATGCGGATTCTTTACTTAAAACCAAAGTTGCAGGAAAACGTAGTTTTGTTTTTTTGTATATAATATGAGTACCTTAAATGTCCTAAAATAAAGAATAAAATAGCTAGCTGATTTACATCAAAGTAAAGATTAATAATCTTTAATAATTCAGCTTCAAAATTTAAAGTAGTAATGCAATAAAACTGAATTAAACATTTTGGGAAGTTTTGTGTTTTACTTGCAATTTCACATTTATTCACCAGATTTCCAAACATAACATAGCAACATTAACTTTCTATACATTGCTTTCTGTTGTTGAGTTTTACACGTGGCGCATGTTGTATAACAGATATGTCTTAGGCTGCTTTATTACTGGGCCACTTAGCTGGTCTTCACCGATCAACCACGACAAACACAAAACTTTATACCATTGTGTTTTTTGTGCTTTGGTAATAATGCTTAGCTTTGAAAGATGATTTGTGTGGGTTAACAAATGTCACCATGACATTCTAGAAGTTTGCATCAGTGGATGCTGAGGAAATTACAGCTGAAAATTTCGCTTAATGGAAACATGTAGAACTTTTCACTGAAGAGGAGTCTCTCCAAACATCACTGCCCCTCTGGACATTTAGACATGCCTTTGTGGGCTGTAGGCCAAAATACCGGTAAGCACTGAGACAAGGGAAGACATGGAGGAACAGCTGTTTCCCCATATCCTCTTTCCCATTTCTTGTATCAAGATCTCTGTTGCCTAATTCTCTGACATTCTGCAGGGCCAGATGATGCAAAGCACCTGAATATGATGTCATAACCTGGTGGTGTCCATCATTACAACCCATAAAGGGTCCCATCCTTACCACTAGGGATAACGCTTCCTTCAGAAGGAAAAGTAAAGCATGTAGGTTAGTAGCCACAGATGTGGCAAAGATGGAAAACATACTAAGTATGAAGGGGGTCTGCTAGTTGGGAGGAAAGAAAAAATGCTGGATGTGGTGGACAAAACACTCTTGGAGAAAGGGGTGAAAATGCTTAAGGAAAAGTGATATTGGAAAAATAAAACAGTGGTAGGTACAGGAACATAAACATTCTACTAGATGGTGTAGAGATACCAACAAGCTACCTGGTGAAATTGGTGATTACCAGTTCAGGTAATGTTGAAAAACTAGTGAACGGGGTTAGGGAGAAAGAAGGTAAAAATGCTTGAAGAGTAACTAAAGGGAAAAGGTCTTAGAGGTGGAAAAACAGACATTAGGTTAGGGGAGCAATCTGCTCAGTCTGTCACTTAAGTCTGGTTTTTATCAAATCCATTAGGTGTTATGTATAAAGGTGTTGCAATCCCCATGGCACCATTTCTGTCTTGGTTGTGACATGGTAAACGAGGAGAACATGATGTCTTAACATTTGTTGGGTTTTTTTTGTGGCAAAAAATACTAAATTAAAAGCCACATCCTAAGGGATGGTATCACATCCCTATGCATAAGGGCTGATAAGTCTTAGACATACCATTATATCACAACTGTGATTTTAGGCATTGCGCTTATTGAGTACTTGGGACTTACAACTTCCGCCATGTTTTCCAGGACACAGGTAACCGTCACATATTGCTGACCAGCACAGGTAAAGTGTATAATGTATAAGTGAGTAACTGGTTGCCGTCCATGAGTTTATGCCCTCCACATACTACAGGGGGCAGCACTTTACCTGTGCTAGTCAGTAATAGGAAAAATACACGTGTCCTAGAAAACATGGCCGACGTCACCTTCCGAGTGACCTTTGAATACATTACTCCCATCGTCATTATTTTGATTAAAGTCCTTTCTTTGCACTCCTTTACACAAGGTCACTTACATAATGGAACACAACACAGCAACTGTGATATTAAAAAATGATTTTTTTTGTTTTGCAGTTAAATGAAATCTACTATGAATAAGTATGTGTGTGTGTGTAATAACACAAAACATTAGTCTTACCAATAAATATTAAACATTTGTAAATCTTAAGCTGTTTAGCATATTTGCAAAAATATTTTATATAAATAAATACCGTAGATGGACGCACTAGTACGGAATGCTGCAATATTAAGAAATTAATTTTCTCCCTTTTTTTTAAGTGCATCATCATCCATAATGCAATTATCAAGTTTTCTATGGTGTTTGTCCCTCTTCTGAGCAAAAACCGCCTGGAGAAATCTCAAAGTCAGATGACAAACACAAGCGGTTGTGAGTTGGATCTTCCCCACCTGATATAAACAGTAACAGGAGACTGTTTAAACTCGTGTCACAAGTTACATACAAGATCCTGTATGGTTGTTGTTATCTCAAGGTAATTGTGGCCATATAACGAAGACGAGAGACGAGGGGGATCATTACTGTGCGCCAGTAAAAAGGACACTATCAAAGTTCAGTTGGCATCCATCTTAGGTTATATATCCATGTTTTTTTCTTAGTACAGTTTGAAGGGGGTTACGCCATAATATATTATATTTTTTTTTTCTCAGCGGAAAGATTTCTCTTTTCCCATAAAGCTAGGCCTCAATAAAACATACAGCCTTTCCCAGGATATAAGAATATTGATCCAATGAAGGGTCTGCATGCACTGGATACAAAGGTTTTCTAATCAAAATAAATTTGGCCCATCTAGCCTGCTGTAAAGACTCAGACCATAATCGGTCCTTGGTAATGTCTTATATTTAAGATAGCCGTATGCCTATCCCTTGCATATTTAAATTCCCCAACAGCTACCACTTCTGCTGAGCAGCTGCTCCCAGTATCCTCCACCACTTAGTGAACTAAAACTTCTTCACGTTACATTTAACTCTCTGCTAGACTACGATCTCTTGTCGTAGGAGTTCTCTCTGCTTGCTTTATGTACTTAAATGTTTCTATCACATCTCCTCTCTCTCTGTCTCCTTTCCACCACCATGTGCATTACTGCAGGCTGACATCACCGTGACAGTAATTTAATCATGCATGCATTCATTTAATTATTATTAAATCACATCTTGTTAGATTTATGTTTAATGCCTTTGGGAAGGGTCCAAAACTCCTCATTTTGGATTCCGAGAGACACATTCTCTAAACAGCAGCTACGAACAAGCTTCTGAGCAGGGGAGCACAAGTTGTGTGTTTCTGAGCGCCTTTTGTACCGACGTCATATATCTCGGAGCGCGTCTTGAACATTTCATAAATTGCAGCAATTGTATTATGTGGCTAAAGCATTCGGATTACGCAAACCTCAGTGTGAGTTACCCTGCTTAGCAACATCCCGATTTAACCCTTAAAAGCAGAATATTGCAATACCATGTAATTATTATTATATATTGCTTTATATAGCACCATCATATTCTAAAATGCTGTGATAATGAATATAATGCCAAATGTCATCAAAGATCTTCAGAACAGCAAGGAAACTGAACTGGATAATAACCCGGAAGAAAAGTTTGGCAATTTATTCCAATGCTTCTTTGTTCTCCAACAATTATTTTGATCACTTGTATCTTATTATCTGGTCACTTATTTAATTGCGTCTGTCATTTTATAGTTGACTCCATCAAATCTTTTCCAATAACAACATATATTTGTATTTTAATATTGTTATCATTTTAATGTAAAAAAAAAGCCATAAAGTTGGATTTTGACCCGCAATTTATATAGATATTTTTAATGATTAGGTCAATATGTTAACGGAACCACTTGTTAACATATAGAATCCTATAGTGTATATTACGCATTCAGACAGCAGAGGTCTCTTCTAAGCTGCTGCACTCACCCTCGTTATTTTTTATTTAAGACGAGTTATATTACAGGTTCTAATTAAGCCATTCTGAATCATGTTTCCAGGTTCTGTGCCTATGCATTGACGCACGGGGTTAAAGTATGCCGCTTGGAAATTTGTGTATGTGACTTTTGTGCTAGTCTCAAAGAAACATGAAAAGATTGATGGATGTTTATAGAAGCATCGCTTTGGGACCATGTCAACACTTTGCTATTAATAATGTATACTTTATATGTAATACCTGTGGTTTATTATGAAGAGCCGCATTACAATCCCACATTTGTGCCCCACATCCCTTACGTTATCTTTTGATACAAACTTATATGTTATTACATTACACCTAGCACATGCTTTCATTCAGTTGTTTTATTTTTCGATCTGTCAAGAACATTGATTGTAAAAAATCTAAATTAAATTAAAAATTAATATGAAATATTTATCTGTATTTATCTGTAGGTCTAAATTTCTATAACTTCAAAATTATTTTATGATATATAATTTAAATTCAACCGACAAGTTCAAAAAAATGCCATGGATAGATAGAATGTCTAATTTTTGCCATTGTGTCCTTATTGTAAAAATAAAGCTTTCTGCCACTGGGACGCTTTTCACCATTGCTCAGTTAATGCTAGTGGCAACGGGGCATATATTTAATGTTAAATAAAGTTATTTAAAAATTCTGCATTTTCATGACTTTATAATATATAGTGAGCCAATAGAACTTTTAACCCAAAATTAGATAAACTTTCTATTTTGGTCAAATAGGCAGAAGTTGGCTTTTTTTCGTGGTGATTCATAATGACTTTGTTCATAGGTACGCTTGATATGCGACAATTTAAATATAAGCCCCAAATAGTCCTCTTAAAAACACAGTTACTTTTCTTAAATATCATATATTTGTGCAATTCCGTTGATTTCATTTAGTAATCAGAACAAATGAATACTGAAAAACATGGAAATTTTACCCTAGTTCCCAGAAATCTTGTGGGGTTACTTGCGAAAAATGTACACTGCGGCATGGGATAAATTCATTTGTGTCCTGTATAATTATTTGATTATCTGTATAATTATTTCATTAAAAGGGACATTCAGTCATCGCAACGTACATTTGGGTTATTAAAGGGTAAATAGACGTAATGAGCTATTTTCCATACAGGCCCAAATGTGTGATTTTACTATAAATGGGGAGATTCAGTAAATAAGATGTGAAAACTCCTGTGTAGCCTTGCAAACATGATTAAAGAGGTGATAAAGCTTAACTTAATTTTCCATCACATGGTTAAAAATTCAATCTTTAAAATATATTTGGAAGGAAAGATTTTTAACGGCGGTGGCATGCAAACTGGTAAGGATTTATTTGATTTATTCAGAATTAATGAACTTCACAATTACAAAAGTAACTAAACTGTTTAAATTAAAAGAAATGTGCGACTGTCGCAACTATTTGGAACATATGCTAAATATTATTTCAGAGATTTGCCAATTTCTAGAAAGTTTCATAAAAAGTTTCAGTTTGCAGAGAGGCTTTGCTAGTAGCTACCCCAGATAGGGGTTTATGGATCGTACAAGTACACCAGTGTTCCCATGATTTCTATTTTTGCCACTTCACAGCTTAGTATATCTTTCCCAAAAATTCGTGCTAGAAGTTGAGTGAGACAAAAAAAAATGTAAAAAATGTGAACGTTACATGGTTCAAGTTCAGACTTTTTTTTCCTTCTGAAAAATGAAACCTACGCTGTGCTTTTTTAACTCCTATAAGTTATTCATATACTGATTCCTGCGTAGTTTTTCGCACATAATGTGATTTTTTTTTTGCACATAAGCAAAGTAAGAGCCTAAACGGAATTAAGAATAAGAAAAAACAATAAACACGAAATATAGAAACATTGAATCTGACATCCAAGAGCCCGTTTAGTCTGCATTATTCCTGATGTAAGACTCTGGTCTTAATCAGTCCTTGATCTTTCTTAGATTCAGGATAACTGCATGCCTATCCCTGCTTGTTTGAATCCCCTTCCTGCTTTAGCCTTTACCACTATTGGGAGGCTGTTCCATTTATCTACCATGTTCTCAGAGCTGTGCTCATTTTATTGTTTTTTAACACATCTCATGTCTAATGTGCTAACTATAGGTTTAAATTAACTCTTAGTTTAGTCATTAACAGATCCAAAAAGCACACAGTCTCAGCAATAGGTCGTAATCTGCCTATGCCTCATGCAATGGGAAGCGACAAGCCCCCTAGTGGACGCCAGTGGTATAACAGCAGCGTCTCCCTTTCTGACGTCTCCCGAATTTCTAGGAATGCCCCTTCCCTGTTACTATATTTGGAGGTAGTTTCTAGGAAAATAATTTTCAGAGGATCTGGACTTCAGCACAGCTCCACACTCAGAACCACTTTAAGGATTTTCTCTCCTGCAGACGGACACTGGAGCCTCCTTTAACGCATCTGGGCCAGCAAAATGCTTTGCAACATTGTTGCATAATAAAAGAGCTACATTTTATATGTTACTACCAGCATGCAAAGGGTTGACTGTTTTATTATTTCATATATACATATTGAAGAACTCTTTTTTTGGATACCCCCAGCCCCCTCCCTTCTAAGCTCTAGTGGATTTTTTTTTTTTTTTACCCCTGATCTGGCCTCTTGTGGCGTGACCATGATGAAGAAATTTTTCAGAAGCCTGGCAATGTGATCTACTTGTAATGAGTCAGGATTCGCTAAGGGAAAGGAGCAGGGCTGGGGATCAGCCTTCTTCCCCTGCATGGATCTGACAAGCAGGAGCTGCTGCCTGAGCTGCCCCCCCCCTTTATATGAGAACAGCCGGTAAGTTACCATCCTTTGTCTTAAATCTCTATAAATAATAGACATTGCAGTCTGTGATCAGCATGCAGGAAGCCAGTGCATGGCACAATGTGCATGGTGGAGTCCCAGGGAGATACATGGAGATCTGCAGGTGTGGGCAGAATGTAAAGGGGAGGGTGGGATAGACATGCAGCAGCACTGGAAACCCCCCCTAGACACTGGGGGTTATTGATCACTGTAAAATGTGACATCTGCAGATTATACAGAGCAAAGGATTGCAGTTGTATTACATGTAATGACAATATTGTTACATAGGGCAGGCAGGCAATGGTCTAAGTACCTGTACTCTCAGGGGACCATGCCATAGGCAGTGTCTGACATTCAGCTGCAGTGGGCTGCCTGTTAAAGCAACAGATCTCTCAGCTGATCAGCCCCCTGTCTGCCTGCCTGCCTGCTTGCCTGTCTGTCTGTCTGTATTGCATATTGTACCTGCACATTGTGATTCTGTGTGCATGCTCCTTTGTTGCTGCATCCTGACATTAAATCTAGATGTTTTTGTTCTGCCATCATCTAGATCAGTGCAATTGGAGATATCTTGGAAATGGATTTATGTCTTTTTTTCCCACTCAACCTTACTAAATATGTAGCTGTGAAATGCATCCAGTAGGATAAAGTGACATTAAGATGGGTGATGTTTTTTTTTTTGGTCAGTTGTCATATGAAAAGTTGCAGTGTGCCAACTTCTATCAAGTTGCACAACTGCTAATTGACTGCTTGTGAATATACTGTGTATGTGTGCATACCTTTTATATATATATAAATATATCATATATGTCAAATAAAACAATTCACAAGAAAATGTACAGCAGGTATTTAGATGTAAAAATCTCGAAATGATTCACATCTGTTTTAAAAAAGTCAAAAAGGCCCGTATTACTTGTGTATTATCAGGATTGTTACATAATACCAGCTATCGTCCATGTACGTTGACTTATGACCACAGTTGATAGAGAACAGTATTTTTTTGTGACTGCAAGACCTTCCTGTTTTTTTCCTCTTTATGTTTTTGTTAATGTGAAGTGCCGAATGCCAAGACCATGTGAATTTATTCACAGTCACACACACACCCATTCCTGGTGAATATTGGCCTTTGCAAAAAGATTGTGATCAAACCCTACGTGCAATAAATAAAAGATTGCGCCAAATGATTTTGTAAGAATGAACTGAAACACGATCTAAGCTGCACAATATTTTAGAAATTGTGTTTTAAATAATGATTTGTCTAATAGGATATCTTTTAACTTTGTTTCATTTTTATTTGCAAATTCCATCAATATGCGTTCTGTACAAGTGTTTCTTAAAAATATTTGCCCTTGCTTATTTACCTTAAATTACCTAAATTTAAAAAAAAATATATATATATATAATAAATATTATATATATATTCTATACTTTAAAAAAAAATAATTTAGACAATATAAACAGGATAAAATATGCAATATAAAAATACCTGTATTTTTCCCCCCAAAATTTACAGTCATTAAAAAAAAACAACTGAATTTACATCTAGGAGGATATTGTCATAATACTTTTTTTTATCATGATTAAGTGATCCTTTGCCAGTAGTTTTTATATAGCAGATAATTTAAAAATCCTAAAATTTTATGGTGGTGGCTGCAGAATTACGGCTTAAAAAATGATATCGTTTGCTTTAGATTGCAGATTATTCACTCATCCTACCAGTTGTTACTTTTCTGGGATTGGGCCGAGGCGCCTTCAAATTGTGGGCTGAGCCAAAACTAACAAAGTAAGAGATGACAGTTAAACTTGGAAAAGACACAATTTTATCTAAAAATTAACCCTATTTAATAAGTTCTTTTTCTGTATAATTGCCCAATATATTAGTAACTGAATCATATGGTAAGAACGTTTACATATTGTATTAATATTGGAAATGGTTAATATTTAATTAAATTATAAAGAAATACTTACGACTATAATTTTGTTCTATCGTTTTTAATAAAAATAGGTGCATGTCCCTTTTTTATACGTGTATGTTCATGTCTTGTTAAGAACATTGTATGATTTTTTTATGCTGCAGAGCAAAAATAAGATTAATTTATGGATTATGGAGGATAATGGGTAAAATGGGAGAAATGTTAGAGTGATGTCAGTGCTTGAGTAGATACTGATGTAAATTATGCATTGGATTATAGTGCTCTTTAAGTTTGATGTACAATTATGGATACTAACCTTTTCATCTGCCTGACACCCAATTTAATAACCAGCGTGTGATTAGTGTGGTTTCGGAGTCGGGATTTTGAGGGCGAGATGAGCTAATGTTTTATCCAACTGGCCCGCAAAGTCCCGCTTCTGGACTCACTTTTCTCAGCAAATTGTTTTTTTAAAAAAAAAGCATTTTGTGTCCACGTCAATCATTGAGGACTAGGCTGTCTTACATGTTGCATTTTTCAACAAATTTACCATTTAATAAAAACAAATGCGAAAAAAACCCCCCAAAAACTTTCAACAAGTATGTTTCCACCTGTCAATATGATTGTATTGTTTTTACATGACAAGTAAAACATGACTGTTTTAGAAGTACAGAGTAAGAAAAAGTTGTCAAAAGTATATGAATTCCAAATGTTCATATTTCTACATAACGCTTTCTTCTTTTTTGTTTTATTTTTTTTTCTTATCTTAACCTCGATCATTGTGTCTGTAAAATATTTGAATGAATTATTTATTTAAAAAACATTTCGCCCCATTATGTACTGACCCCTCTCAATATTAACATCAGAACTTTCACAGCTTGGAGATGCTCTGTTTTCTATTATGCGTAAACGATATATAAATCACTGCATTTTAAAATAAAAAAATATATGATTTTCTGTTATTTTATAAATGAATGCAACAATTTTAACGTTGACACAGATTAAGAGTACTTGGTCATTGTAAAATATCCACGTTGTACATTTTTTATACACGCATAAGGTAAAATCCCAATTAAATAACAGGGAAAAATAATATTTATAATTTAATATCTAAAATACTAGTTATATGGGATGTTTATTGTGCTTTGATTTATTGGATTTAATTATATACAGTGTGAAGAAAGCATGGTAATGACGATTATTTAGATAATAATCAACATCAAACTTTTGTTATAAGAAATAATGAGGCTGTGTTACGTTTAATGAAATTAGTTGTTAATTAAACAGGGTAAAATGTAATTAATTCCTCAAGGGGTTAACATAGCATTGCAAACCTGACTCATTATTCAGGCATAGAATTTTAAAGTACGTTTTTGGAAAGAAGGAAGACGTGCTAGGATCAGATTTCGTTGAGTTGTTATTTGCTGTAACAGAGCTGATCATGGGGTTTTTTAACGCTTATGTTTGTAAGTGAGAACACTAATTAATTTTGCATCTTTGCATACGAGCAGCACAAAAAAATAGATACAAGATCTCAACCCTTCCAACCAGTAACTAACGATTGCTTTTAACCTGTTTTTATAGAAGCAAAAGATGGCAGATAAAGATTGCATAAAAAATTCTTCTACTTACAGCAAAACGTATAACATCATTTTTGGCTTCGTCTGACTCCTGTCCAAAGTCTGCTTGTATATCTTACTGTTTTTACTGTACTCCTTTCTGGATTGTATTTTTATAAATAAACAGCTCTTTCAGGGGCTTAAAGTACGCTGATACTGACCACAATTAGTTTACTTTATATAGTAGACCAAAAAAAAAAGGAGGTTTGTAACTGAGTACTGAGAGGGTTAATGTAGAAACCTTTAAAACCAGACGATGGGGGTAATATTTAAAAGTACCACAATCGCAAAAGTATGGAAAAGTGTCAGTGCTTATAAAGCACTTGAAGAGAGATTTCTCTGGTTTGTGATTTGTAAATAAAAGTAGGCCTTTAAATGAGAAGGCGTAAAATCACGTCAATAAGTGGCCTAAGTCTTCCGTATGTTAAAGGTTGGTAGTTCTGTTTATACGTCTAATTATGTCACTAGTGAGATTTTGAGTATTGTGCCTATTGGCACAACATGTTTATTATTATTATTTACTGTTTTATATAGTGCCATAATATTCCACAGAGCTGTATGTTTATACATATCCCACACTATGTAGTCATTGCAAACCTTTAATGAATAGACTAATGATATTGTATTTATGCAAAAGTGCTCCAATTCTAAACTAATTCTAGTACAGCCTCTAACTTTAACATTGCAGAGTGTCACGTGACAACTTATTTGTTTTATATATGTTGTATATTGTTTAAATGGTGGAAAGAACTTTGCTTTCATTGGTGAATTTTGTCCCCACTAATATACTGATTGCTTCTTTCTTGGGGAAATATTCAGTTTAATCAATATGTTCACAAACTTGAAAACTTCAGTATGTGACTATAATGTATTGGCATACGTACGAAAGTTTTTTAGAAAATGGTGTAGAAGGAGTTAATACACATCTTAAGTGAGGATCATTTTAAATTAGGATTTTTTTATTTTTTTTTTACATTTAGCTGCTGTTCTTAAAGGCTCAGTGGAAACATACAGTATCAGAAATGTAGGCCTAACAAATACATTAGATAGTTTTCTTTGGCCCAATACAAGATTTGTGCGAATCCCGTACGCAGAGTATCCAAAACATGGCAATCGAGGACATAATGTACATTGAAAATAAATATATGCTTTAAGAGTGATTATCTTCAAGGTATTTTAGTCTCATAGGCTTAGCCACATTAGTAGTGCAGGGAATACATGGCCATTGGCAAATAAATCATTACTGGAAAACAATTCAACTCTAGCTTATGTATAGTAGAAATTTTCTTCATTCTTTTGTTCCATATTTTTTTTTTCTAAAATAAACTTATGTTAGGCTATTTCATATAGCATGGAAATTATAAGTGCCTGCTATGTATCTGATGTCATTAAGGATTAGGAAACAAAGGCCCAAAAATGATATTTATTGGAAACTGTCGGTCACAACGAGGTGCAAGGAATAAATTAGATTTTTAAAAATCATTTTAGTATCCTGCTTTTTGTAGGATATATATATATAGAATATATATATATCTTACACCCTACTTTTTTCATTATCCTAGTTTCTGTGAAAACTATATATAATTCATATCCTAGTTTCTGTGAAACTATATATTTATATATATATATATTATATATATATATTTATATATCTTACACCCTACTTTTTCATTTATCCTAGTTTCTGCGAAACCTGAGCACTTCCGAATAATCCATTATCATCATCTATAACTTGTATAATGATTAGGAGAACATTTAGTAAAAAAAATAAAATATCCTGAAGGCTCCTAATAATGAGCTTTTTTAATTTCATGGTACATGTGTCCATATATGCCCATATGTTATGGTTTAAAAATGGTCAGTTCCAATCATACTGCCCATCTACGATGATTTTCTTTTTCTGTGATCTTGTGTTCTAGAATTTAATTAAACGGTGAATAATACGTTCTTGATTGGGACACAGTTCTGCTAAATGGCTCCATTTACAGAGGTGTCACTAAATAGTTGTACTGCTGCCAGATAACCCTTTTATGAATAATATATATATATTTATATATATATATTTTAGTAATGGTTGTTACTGTGCCCTTTTTTGGATTCAGAGAAAAGTTGAGATGTAGCTCTGAGGCCTACGAATAGGTTCCACCCATAAGATTTTCTAAGAAATTGATGATGCTGTTACATAGGAATTTTTGCAGTATTCTCTCTCCATTTAGGTATGAGCTGCTAGCCAACTCGCTTTAAAATAAAATAGACTGAAGAACTATGTAACAGCAAAACAAATATTTTTAAACTGCTGGTCCAAGAAAGATTCTGGTGAGCTGTGTATTTTTCTATGTTTTATAAATTTAACACTGTGAACATTTATTTCTCAGAATTATGGATGATTTTTTTTTTTTTACTATTTAAATATACTGCACGATATAATAATACTACAGCTCTACTTGTGTGTGAAATCAATACTGGAGTCCGTTTCCCATGGACTCCAGTGAATTTTACAGGATGCGAATCGGTGCAGCCATTCTTTAGTTATTGAGGGTAGAAAATGAGACGTCTGCTTCCTTTCCCTCCCCCTAACTGTCTTGAGCGTAAGCAGGAAGTGTACTTGAGTATACTTCCTGCACATGCACTTTTGATTTAGTGGGTTGGAACGCAGGCCCTTTTCTATGATATGGTGTGGTAGCCTGTTTAGCAGGCCTGTGTGCCAGTGACAGATTCTGACTAGGAGAACAAGAAACATTTCTCACTAAATCCCTGATAAGAAAACAGACACGACTCCCTTTTTAACATTCTTTTAGCTATATCTTATTTTAGGGAGTATTTTATTTTAGGGAGATGTGACAAATACATTATTTAAGTCCAAAGGAAGGGTAGTGTAAGTATTCCAAGTAACAGTTCCAAGTTTTCATTCTGCCGCTATTTTTGTTGATTGTATTTTTATGATATTCTAATTTAATTTGCTAGGAGCCAGAATAGAGAACAAAACTCAGACGTATAATAAATTGTTATTTTATGAGTCTGTATGGATTTTGTACCATATATTTTTATTGTCCTAACTTTAAAGTACGTACGAGAGAAATTGCATTTAGCTGATTAACATGAGGCATTAAATTAGCAGGAGAAGACTGCGAAAACCTTGGCCAACATGCCCAATTTGCCTCTCTCGTTGCCAGAATAGCCCGGTGATCTTAATAGTTTAAATGGGACAGTTTATAACTAATGTTATATTTCTCTTCTTAAGTTCACTTTGAAGCTTGATTTGAGGACTTTTCTCGAAACATTGAAGGTACAGCCCAAAAGACAGGTTCGGAATCAGGCCGAATTCGGGATGTTTCAATGATTTCTTGAAACTTTTAAATAGAGAAAAATCTTATCTCGGAAGCTCTATTATGTATCGTTGCTTTAAAAGGTTTGCTGGCCAAAAAACAGACAGTTGCAGACTGATAAAAGGAGGACATTGTTCATGTATTTCATACTCGGAATATTACAACCCCCATGCATCTTCTCATAATCGTGTTAGGCGGCATTTAGAGTTATAGTGGGAAAGTTGCCGGCTATTGGCTGTAGATGTAACCTTATCAAAAGATTCTGGCAGCCCAGTAAAAATTGTATAAACATAAAGCCTCTATAAATCCAGCGTTGGTTCTTACAAGGTCCAAATAATGAGGATTAGTGATAAAATGGAACAGTCCTTACCCTGCCAGTTCTTCCCTTTCCTCATATTATCCAGCTCACTATATTCTATTGTCATTACTGAAACATCCATAATTACCACCAATCTTCCAGTACCCTTTACTCAACTTAGTCAATTTCTCCAGCAGCCCCCAAGATTTCAAATTGACAAAGCGAAATGTGTAAAGTAGAGCGTGTAATAAAGGAGTGGCTGGGTCAAGGGCTTTGCCAAGACCTTAGACATGACTTTGTGATCTGTTGATAGCTTTTTAAAGAATGCTTTTAGAAAATTGTGTATTTTATTTATTTCGTTTACACTTTTCTGCTGTTTATATACATCGTTGTAACTTTTCAGGCTGTAAAAAACTGTGATTTACTTAAAACATTCAGAGATTCCAGAAACTATGGCCATCAGAGAATAAAAGAAGGACTGTCCCTCCTGAAGACACACTTGGAAGGTGTGCAGCTAATTACTAATGATTAAACAATATTGTTTCCTTCTGTTACTTTATATGCAGTACTTTGAGTCATTCTTATCTGTGCGCTAATGTGAATATAAAGAATTTGGATTTACTAATGTAGATTGCGAGGCAGCCAAAAGATTGAGGGATGTGCTGCAATAATAATGATTTCAGTACTGCCATGAACCATTCGTATTGTTAGATAAGCTCTTTGAACTGGGTGTTTTCTCCAAATACACTTGTAAATATAAAGCAATTAAAAAACTGAATGTTAAAACATTTACTGATTAATTATCAGAAACTGATATTCATGGAAAAGTGCTGAGAATGTCAGCAAATATACACATGATTACCCAACTATATAAATTATATATATTTATCTATCTATATGTAAAAAAACATGCCTCTGTTTTTTTTCATAAGTTCATGAATATTTATCATGGTTTTAACCAACTTGTTTTTTGAGTTTCAAATTGGCACCCCTGCCAGGATGATGTTAGTGTTAACTTTCACATGGAAGATACGTTCTTAAATTTAATCTAAGACATAATGGGTGATTTGTGTTGCTGCTAGTATACTTGTTTTCTTACAAGCTTCTTGTTCCTTGTGTCACGACACGCCTTTCAATACACTAAAACTCGATCCTGCATGACTTGCTGCAAAAATGAATCTGGTTATATATGTTGTCAGTTACTTTTGATGGATTGGTTTTTGATTCCACAAATAACAGAACTTTTGTAAGTGCCTCCCTTTGTGTTTGAGCCGTGTACATGTGACTGTAATTGGCTTGCAGTGACTAGCGTTGGTCAAATCGCTGTTTGCTGTCCTTGGTTTGACTCGATGAGTTGGCATCTGTTGCATGTGACTTCGTGTTGGCAAAGCTGAAGTATACTGTTTTGACATAAGAAGTTAGGATACTTTGGGAGTGACTAATTTGCGGACAAGGGCCTGGGTACAAATACATGTTTCAGCAAATCAACTTCACTGTATCAAAATACACAAATACACCGAGGTAACGGTCTTCTGGACGGCTTCCTTCTCTCGGGTGAAGGTATGGTCCCTGTTAGCTCTCATGTGCTCACCCAGCTGAATTATCCATTTTAAGAGCTGACTGCAGCTTTAAACTGCTCCCAGACCAGGTTAATATGATTCAGCAGTGATAAAGTGATTCAGTATATTCCCACACCGGAGATTAACCTGTACAAACCTGCCTCCAGCAGATATACGCATGTATTCACCCTGTAGCTGCTGATGACAGGTTCCTTTCTGGACCTGCATGTACAAACGATACTATTCTATGATACAAGCATGAACCGTGCTGTGTACTTTTCTGGATGTGTTTTGAGGGTAGTTCATATAGTGGTCAACCACCCATAAACTCCATGATTTAGTCTATACTTCCCGCTAAGTTACATGAGGCTGCTGGGTTCTGACATGGGATGTTGTGAGGTTTCCTTGTTGTAAGTTTTAGCTTGGTTTTTTCCGAGACAAGAAATTAATGTACTTTATGTGATCATTTTTTGTCGTTAGCATTTAGCTTGCGGACAAGTTCCAGTTTGCCTTTCTGGCCTGGGCTAACTATTGTATGTGTGGCTTATTTATAGTGGTGCGTTGCAAGCTAATCTACGTTCCTCCTTTGCGTCTTCACTTTTGATTAGATTTTATTTATTCTGGAGCAGGACCCCATGTTGTGGGATATGATTCAAATGTGGAGGATGCCATTCTTGAATGTTTTACCTTCTAAAAGAAACAAACAAAGCAGCAGGCTGAGCATTGAGGTTTGGGCCACAGTCTGTTGGTTGGACTAGCCCCCAATTTCTGGATGTTTTTTTAAAACTATATGGCACACCTGCAGACACTTGTAGCTTAACTATTAAAATTTGAGACTGCATTATGCCAGTAGATTATTTTCAGTCCCCCTAAAGGGTTACATGGAAGTGAAAAGGTTAAATATATCCAGAGCATTGGAGAATAAGTCTTATTCATTCCAAAAACTTTAAAGTATTTATGAGAGAGGCTTCCTGACGGTCACGCACATGCTGTAGGCTGTGATATATAGGAGTCCTTCAGAAATGAAATCGTCAGCAATTCATAGGTCTGTTTTTCAGTTGTTACTCTCACACAGGCCCCTATTCATAGAGATAGAGAGAGCTACTGTGCCATTAGTTTGAATACAGCAGATAGTGGCCCTCTAATGGCAGCAGGACCTCTTAGTCTCCATATCTCAGCTGTATGCATGATATGGCTATTTTACACGTATGTTTTTCTAATAGAAAAGAAAAATATCAATCCTAATAGGCTGGAAATAATTAACACTTACTGCGCCATCCCACAGAGCAATACATTCATTCACTCTGAAACAGGGGAAGAAATAAAGCCTTGCTGTTTCTATAAGTAAACTAATAAGAAAAATATATCATATATATTACACGGGTGTGATTTTTTTTGAATGGCTCTTCGGTAAATGTTTTTCTCTGTATAAACAATTGATGAAATGAACCTAGTTGTTTTGCCCGCAAAACTCACCTGCCATATGGCCTCTTACATAGATAGTCCTCTTTTTACAGCTAAATGTTTACATTCTGTATTAATATTAAATAAATTAAATCTCACCATACAGCTTTGCGGTTTAAAGTTATTAGGGAGCTCTTGGTCCTCTGAGTGCCCAACAACATATTCAAGCATTACCCTTCTGGCACCTGGGTATGGGTGGCCCTTTTTACACCAAATGTAATGCTGCATGTTCTTCCTGGACCATTTAACTTTAGTTTCATCACTCCAAAAAACATTTTGCTAGTAGGGTTTGGGAAAGGTGCTCTTTGGCAAACTTCAGGTGAACAGTGATGTTAATTTTGGAGAACTGCAGCTGACATGGACACCATGCCTGTTCAATGTTTTGCATATGGTAGGCTCAGCCATTAGCTGTTACTCTAGGGTTCTTTTTTACCTCATTAAGCATTCTGCGTTGTGCCCTTGGAGTCACCCTACTTTTAAGGAGAATGGCCACAGTACTAAATTGTCTTCAATTATAAATAATTTGGACAGATGAATATGTAAATGCTTTTAAATTGCTTTACAACCCATTCCAGTTTCATAAAATCAACAATGCTTGATTGAAGGTCTTCAGAGATTTATTGTTTGTGAGGCATGGTTCACATCAGCAGACGCTTCTTGAACAGCAAACTAAAAATGTTTTGACTGTTTTTTTGTTTATGTCAAAGCAGCTCTAAACCCAACCCCATTCCATTGATTAGACTCTAGGTTTGCTAATTCCTGACTCCAATTAGCTTTTGTGGAAGTCAGTAGCCTATGGCTTCACATACTTTTTCCAACCCACACTGTGGATGTTTGAATGATGTATTCAATATGGACAAGAACAATACAATAACTTGTGTGTTATTAGTTTAAACAGGCTGTGTTTGTTTATTTGTTTGTTCACTTAGATCAAGATCCAAAAGTTTCTGTCAGATTTTGTTTTTATATATGTGTTTGTGTGTGACAGACCCACAACTTTTAAAAATGTGTGTGAAATGCAGCATTTCTTGTTTGTTATCTATTACAAAATAGCATGTTTATATATATATCAACAACCAGCTACCCACTGAGCTATGCTTTAGCTCTCTTTCTGCCTCTTTCCTTCCACTTTCATGAAATCAAAGTCCTCTGTTTCTCACCTTTTTCTGTCTAGTTTATTTTTTCTTACCCAAAATCCATATACTCAAACTATTCTAGTCTGAATTATTCCATACACTCAGGGCCGGCCAAAGGCGTAACGCCGCCTGGGGCGAAG
>VKOC01000973.1:0-10299 GCA_009364415.1 Spea multiplicata | reverse complement strand
TGGCTAATATATGGGCTGATAGACCTGAAGCTCCAGACCATGTCTCTTTAAGGGGCCTATTGGCCCAACAACAGCCACACAAGGGTCACCAAGGGCCCCAGACTGTAACACATCTCATGGAATCCCATTCCTGGCACATAGAACAGTGAAGGCAACAGACTGGTGAGGGATCTGCTGGGGCATGCTATGTGCACCAAATCAACTCCACAAATCCCTTTATCCAGCAATGACCATAGCACTGCCTTTATTGCATTACCATAGGATACATTTTTTTAATAAGAATTCCAAGTTAAAGGAGTCATCTTATCAAACAATAAAACCAAAGGGAGCAATTGACTTGACTCTCTGTATTGACAGCAAAACTATCTTCAATCTTTCTTTTAGAATAAATACAGTCTGTTTGGGGCAAGCTGTAAACACTTTGTAAACACTTTGTCAGCTTGTCATTAGCCTTCCTACCAGTTTGCTCTTTTGGGAGATTTAACAGCTCTTTTGGCCATTACACTTCATTCCAGTCTTCTGTTCCTGTAGCAACCTGCCGCAGATAACAGCACAAGTCCTTTCTGGTCTTTCCCCTTTACGCTAGGGTTTTGCAGCAGGCTGAGTCCAAGAGTTCTGCTTTGTCATCAAGCTCAGTCACAAAGGGCTCAGGCAGCTGTGTTTTAAATTGTTAGGTACATTCTGCTTGCTCGCTGAAAACTCCAGCCCTAAAGCAAAATTGAGCTAACTCCTTCCTTGGCACATCCACGTAGCAGAATATAGTGAGATAATTGTTTATATGAGGAAAAAACATGGTTTACGCTTTGCATTACATGCAATTAGTGCAAAAGCGTCAATCACACCGTTTTGGAAGCAAGAGCTCTCAGATGGAAATTTTGGCGTGACTGCCCCTTGGAGCGGTAAAGTTTACCTATTCCTTCCTAGGAATGCCTAGCGGGGCATTTGGCTGGCTGAAATAAAATTTCAGAAAGTTAATTTAAATATGCTTGAGAACACAGGGAAGAAGTTTGTTTTTTGTTTTGTCATTGAGTCCTAGATTCTAATAAGTTCTAACAAGTTGCTAGTATTTAGTAATTTCTTTACCGTGACACGGACAGGATCTAAAATGAGTAGTTTCCATGACCACTAAAATTATGTTTCCTGTAAATACCTTGTTTAAAGCCTTGAGCGCAGCTATCTGCAAAATAATATTGATTTTTTTTTTCTTTTTCAATGAGCTCTTGCTGTCTGTGTCGAGGTTCTTGTTAAAAGGCTTGGTTTAAAAGTTCCTACTTTTTCAAACAAATATGCATTTCCACGTAATAATATAGTATTTGATGGCAGATAAACGCCACCTAGTCTGCCCATGATTTCTAATGTAAAAAAGGATTTTTCTTCATGCAAAAGGGATAAAAGCCCTCCAATGTACAGAACACAGCAAACAAAACAAAATACACTTATATCAGTACGGACAAGTCTGATATTTTTTTAGAATATAAAAGTCAGGCAGCATTTATGTCGGCTCCACTCCCTCACAATCTCCACTGAGTTTCACCAAAATATTCCAATAAATAACCAATAAATATTCAAACTCTGCAGTGTATGAAAAATGCTTGTTTATTGCTACACAGTCAAGGGAGACATGATGAGAACCATCTAACGCATTTCGAGCTGAACTCAGCACTTACTCATACGTCCAATAACTCTACTACACTCTGCACTCTAACACCATACATAAACACACACACACTCCCTTCCTTCTCTCCCTCTCTCACCTACCGTGTAGCTTGCACAGCTCTCCCTCTCATAAGAAGCCCTTATCTGCAGTGCCATTCACAGGCTACCATGATACTACCGTAGGATCACTAAATACTGGGCACCCCCAGTACTCTACATGCCACATCCACCTTAGCTCACCGCTAGATGTAATTTGTTGAAAAGCAATGTCTTGAAAAACACATTGATGCCTTACTGTTTCCTTGATACATTTCCAAATATCAAATATCCATTGCAACTCAGAAACGTATTTCTGAACATACTCATGGTTTCTCCATTATTTAAAATACAGACCCAGGCTGATAACATGCTACTTCTCATTAATTTATCTGATGGTTTGACTTTAAGGTCATGGAAAAGCGGAGTTTTACACATAGTTGATTTAGGTTGAGTTGTTATGGGGTATTTAAAAAAAGGAACAAATAATGAACAGGGTCAGCCAGACAGCATAATTGTGGATCGAGAAGATATTGGAGGTAGCAGCAAGTGAAGCTGGCCAGACCTTTGGTCACTGCATTGCACCGATTTCAACAAATACATCTGCTATGGCTGCCTCGGCTCATGACACAAAAGAGGGCAACACAGATGGTTACCTCTACAAGGGAGCCTCCAATACTTAGTGGTTAGTTGGCCTGCTACTAGTAGTTTTGAAGGGATGTTTGTCTCTTGTTCATGTGGATAGGTCAGAGAATAAGATGTGGATAAGACACATCATGTGGATAAGACAAATCAAAATTGCCTAGCTAGGACATTCGGGAACTGGTATTTGCTTGTTTAATGTGTTGCCAAAAGCATCAGGATAGGTTTTGGCTCATGTGTGTTTTCCAGCAGGCTCTTTGTTTAATGATGGACTTTAAAAGGAGAGTCACTGAGCTGTGTTGAAAAAAGCAGATTTTGTGTCTTTGGGCTTTTTTATTTTTTTCATCTTTTGGGTGGCCAAGTGTTGGGGTTCACTTTTCTTTAAAGATTTAATGGGATGCTCTCATTTGGTTATTGTCTCTAGATTTATAGTAGCTTATTTGGGTGAGTTGTTGCTAAGGTTACTGGATAAGATTCATCATTAATATTATTTTTATTGAAGTATTGACCCAGCTGGTTCAGAGAATTGTGTATTCCCCTTGGCCTCTTTTGTAGCCAAATTGCTGATGATGTTGGAGTGCCATTGGCAAACAAGACAGAAGACCTTTATTTTCAAGGTCAGCGATGTTGTAAGTGAGCAGACTATGTTATAAAGCAGGGTTTAGTTAAGACTTTGCCCTTATTCTTGGCTCTGTTTTACCTTTTTATATTTGTTAGTGTAACATTTAATGTAATGTTTAGTGCACAGTATATTCCAGGATCCCACAAGGATGGAAACCAGGAATTGCTACACTATTCTATTTATGGTATAAAAATTATTGTATAGAATAATACAAATAATCAATGGTATGATTTAAATAGTAGTTCTGTATTTCTTCTTGATATCTGAACCAGTATAAAAGCAATTTATCCTCTCTAGACTCTAACTAGGTGCAAACCCTGTCAAGCTGTACTTCCTAATGGTTGCTAACAGCTCATTAAATATATTTTCATTTAAACGGAATGCTATTTCCGTTTAAATAGAGCCGTTAGTGTTACAGTGCCTTTTTTTGTCTGATATCGTTATCCATTCCCATACAGTTCTATGAATGCGTCTGTCCTATTCTAAGAAGCATGTGCTCCACGTTTGCAAATTGGGTCAGTCCTCCTCAGTGAACTGACTCTACTTTTTCAGCATGCGATCGCAGGCATATCTTCGTTAATGTAATAGTCTGAAACTCAATAAATATTGCTTAAACATAAACAGCCTGGGAACCCTAGGAGGTTCCTGCAAGAGCCTAGACATTGCCGTTGCCTGCTTTAACTAATTACTTATAAAGATACTGTAAGAAATGAAGGGTGCCTTTAAAATGTGATTACTACATTTATTGCATAATGTTTTGGGGACGATTTGGGTTTCTATAAGGTGAGATATCTGGTTTTACAATGTAAGGTCATTTGCATAGTAATGCATTATAAAGGGTTTGGAACAACGGCTCCAACAGAGGTGGGATACCCCACAGGGGGTCAGACAACTGAAGCCAATGTATATTAACATAACTGTGTGCATGTTTGCATAGACTACCTGTCTCCTCCATAATTGGGTCATACAGGAAAACTCTGGAAAGAGGGGTTGGGTGAACCACTTTCTGGGAGGTACAAGGAATTCTGGGATGACTAGTTAGGGGCGGCAATAGTCAGAAGAGAGTAAGAAGAGTCTAAGAGAGTCTGAGTAAGAAGAGTAAGAGAAAAAGAAGAGTCTCGGAGAAAGAAGAGTCTCGGAGAAAGAAGAGTCTCGGAGAAAGAAGAGTCTGAGAAAGGAGAGCACAGCGAACAGAAGTGTTCTGGGTTAGGAGACTCAGAACGAAGCTGCGCAAGATGGCGTTTGGGAGAAGCCTGTGAGCTGAGAGAGGTTTCCCAAGAATGTGCTTAAGTATCCCTTTTGTTTTGTATTATTATCAAATGTTTTCTGTATGTTATATGTTTTATAACCTGTAACAGTAACCTAATTCAATATCAATATACATTTTTCTATACGCTTGTATTTGTGCTTTATTCGTCACACATTCCCTAAAAGAATAACCCTGCTGTAAGAGGGTCATAATGTCTAGGAGCGATTTAGAGTGAGTTAGTGTGATTTAGTGTGAGTATATTTCTAAGAAAGTGCATAAATTTCTTACAATAGGACTACCATACAAAGCTCGATGTGCAATCAGTGTTTTATTAATAACCATGTGATCTGTGTAGTCTAAATTGCTTTTCCCGTAAGTTACCAAAGCTTTTCTATGTGATGAACATTGAGCTCTGTTATTGAGCTTTACCATGAATGTCAATGACTGTCCCCATACTCTTGCACATAATGTATGTCATGTAATCCAGTTATGTGTTGTGTTAAATACTTTTTTATGTTTTATAGAAAAAGAAAAACACATCCATGCTGTCTTACTGTTTCGTTGACACAATTCCCAATATCAAATATCCATTGAAACTCACAAACTTATTTCTAAACATATTCATAGTTTCTCCATTATGTTATTATGGCCAGTAAAATGTCTGTTGCCAGTAATAATGTCATTATTATTGGGTTTATCCATAATCCAGAATTGAAAGTGACTATAAAATGTATACTGTATAGAAGATCTATAGTATCTCAATTTATTCCATTTGTTTACAGAACGCAATCACTACAGAGAAGGTTCAGAGGATAAAGGATCGTTTCATGTCTGCATACGATGTCACTTCTGATGGACGTCTGCAAATACAAGAGGTACTCGTTTTGAACGTGTGACAGTCGGCTAACTAAATAAAACTTGGTCTTGTCTGATGGATTTTTAAATGCAATGCAGTGCAAGCTAAAACATCCCTTCATTTGTAGTAAGAAGTTTTTTCTTGCTTTCATTCACCTCATCTCCATAACAATAACATAAATTGTGCAATGTCCACCTGTGGCATGTGTACCTGTTGGGGAACTGATGATGGAGTCGCCTTTTAACTTAAAAGCTATAGTTGGAAAAGTATCTTTAAAAGCACACCATGTCCATGAGAAGGCGGATGGAAGTGAGTGGTGCATAATGTACATTAAAAGAAATGTTTGCATCAATGCCTGTTCTTGCCTATTGAACCAGCTGAATGATACCGCTTAATCACATCTTGGTCCATAACTGTATGTTGTTTTGGATCATGTAAAGCAGTATTCATCTGACAATGCACTAAATTGTCACTTTCTATACTTAGCATCATGCTACATTTGTAAACACATAACAAATCCCCAAGTTGAGTTGCATTGTTCATCTAGAAAATCAACTCAGTAGGATTGATGACTAACTGACACGTTGATACAAATGACAGACTTGTCATCACCTTTGTACCTCAAAAATGCCAAAAAAACACTCTATAAACTGACTCATAGTTATATGTATACTATAATATAAAGATATACTAAAAAGGTGTTCATTCAACATAGTTGTCGTTTGATAACACCAGTAATAATGGTTTATAATGGTTAGTGTAAGATACAACCAAGACAGCCATGTGGAAACAGTGTATCCCCACACACCACTACTGCTTGTCTACTCTTTACTTCCTTGTCTGATGGAAGGGGATTTAAGGATTGCTATTGATAGTAGTTTTGAGTTTTGTGGAAGCATGGAAACCTGGAGTTCAAATGATGAATCCCTGAGGAACTAGATTATGTTATTAGTGCCCGACGTTCTAAGTAAACAGCAGTAATCAGCTGATTGCTGGACTAAATGCTAAAGAGCTTGGTCCATAAATATAGTGACCCATGCCAAGTCCTGAGCTGGAGCACAAGAAGGTTGCTCTGCATCTCCATCAGAATAGATCTGTCTGCTTCCGTGCTTTATCATTGGACTAGCAGGTCCTGGTTGTAGCTGAACCTCTTGTGAGCCCAGTTGATATTCTCCTGCAAGACAGTGTTAGAAAAATGTTTATATTATCGTAAATATTATTGCTGTCAAAGACAAAAGAAAGCAGGGAATGTCTAGTCTATGATATATGGAGGAGTTCACGCCGACATGTCTACTCTATGTTCTTCTATATATATGGGCAAAGGGTCAAGTCTAGGCCATTCTTAATTATGCAGCCTTAAAGAGGTGTAACTTGCTTGAAAAGTACCCAATCATAATAATGCATGCTATTAGAAGTAGATAAGATGCTATATAAACAATGTAATCTGAATGTGTAATTAGACAACGCTTCGACTTTTGGGTGTTGTGTGCCTTGTCTCGATTATGCGCATGATCTAAATAAAGGAAACTCTTTCTGAGGAGAATTCGACCATTAATTCAACCAACAGACAGCTTGCACATTACACCAGACTATGAACCATTGAAACTGTACAGGAACAGACAGTGAATGCCTGCTGTGAAATTTACATTCAGTGACATACTCTAGAAATCGCAACAAAATTCCTCAAAGCTTCACTATAAATGTGTCAAAAACTAACTAATGCAGAACATGTTGAGCCAGAGGTTTGACAAGGAAGAGACAGCATGCAAGTACCTTATTCAGCAGACCATTAACCCCTTAATGACAAAGCCTGTACATGTACGGGCTCAAAATGCATTGTTTTCAATGGGTTTAGGGACCGCCCATTGTCCTTAAGGGGTTAAAGGAGCTGCACACATCCAAATTCACTGAACAGGTTAAACCCACTTGGGAACAAAATATGGCCATCTGATGATACAGAGTAAGAACTAACCACAGCCATAAAACAACAACAAAACAATAATAAAAATAATTACAATAATAATTTTAGTGCTCCGTACATCTTAACAGGCCAGAAACAAATTTCGTAATATTGACATATTTTACATCAATGTTATCACCAATTCCTGTATACAGGGAAAAGAAAAAATGACGGTGCGCTAAGCTAGTCTCAGGCTCAAATAATACAAATGTATAATATGAGGCCTACGAAACAGTGTGAGCATGCTGCAAATACAGTGTGTTGGCTGTAAATGTATACAAAAAACAAAATACTATCTGCGCTTCTCACCCAATAAAGTTGCAACAATATATAAACAGATATAATATGAGATCGTTTTGGTTCATATAAAATGGCCAAAGTCACTAATTGAAGCTCACCCGCCACTCACCGCCGAATTATATACCCAGTAATGTAATTATCTCACTGCCCTAGGCCAACCACAGTGTAGAACTAGTGAGGAGCAGAGGAAGGTTGCTCTGTATCTCCATCGGCATAGATATGCCTGCTTCCCTGCTTTATTATTGGACTAGGAGGTCCTTCTTGCAGCTGCACCCCCACTGACCCTAGTTGAAATTCCAGCTTGCACAGTACATTGTTGTTTGTTTACTATTGACAAGCACTACGAACCATGTACACGTCAGTACTGGTACTGGTCTTGGTAGAAACCCATGTCTAAATGGGTATAAATGTATTTACTGTACATACATCTGTGCATTATAATGATTGGATGTTGATGGAATGATTGCCTTGAACACATGGTATTTTTACCATCGTTGGATGGTATGGATGCCTTTAACAGTATGATTATCCATGACTGTATAAATGTGGTAGAATGGAATTCAGTATCACTGTGGAGCTGTTGTATTGATTTTTTTATTTGTGGAAAAATAAAGTCCACATTATTGGACATTAGTGTGACCTAAACATTGAATTTCTGTATATTTTGATATTTTCTCTAGCTTGCAAACATGATCCTACCAGAAGATGAAAACTTTCTATTACTTTTCCGACGGGAAACACCATTGGATAACAGTGTGGAGTTTATGCGGGTATGTGTACATGCAGTAGCTGTTAATTTTGACTTTTAAGTCCATTTTTAAACAACTTCCACCAACATGGCCATAGTTTACTCTAAGCTACATTGGAGCTTGACTAATATATAGAAACATTGAACTTGATGGCAGATAACAACCATTGGGCTTATCTAGTCTACCCATCTTTTCCATGTTGTCAATCCTATCCTAATGTAATTATCCTAATGTTTATTGAAATCATTCTATAAATTAAACTCTTTAAATTGACAAAAGCAAGGAACTGACGGTAACACAATCAACCTGCATTTCCAAGCTCTTAATCCGCCTCACCTTATGTTTCTACCCTCTTATACATTGCCATATGTCCCTCATTCACACATCTCTGTACATATACTGAACGTCTCACTTGTTAAAACAAATCTGATGGTAATAATTTATTTCTTTTAACTAAAAACACATAAAGAGGAGCACACCCTAAAAACCATAGAAATTCAGATTTTGGGGGGCTGCTGAAGTGACCAATGAATATGTACAACAAAACATTGAATCATCACACATCCATCAAATGCTATTTAAAAGCACCTACCTTAGGGGAAAAAATATGGAGGATTCCATCACACCATATGGCCATATATTGCTTAGCCCGCCACTACGTCAAATTAGCCCAATTTAAAGAGTCCTATCTAATCCTAACATGGTTGCTTTGCTTACCATTGAGCTGAATCATTGGCAGAGCACTGCCATCTTACCCACTGAAGACCTCTCTGTACACTATTAACAAAACTTTGGGTTGCTAACATTTTTAGCCAGATTTTTATTGAAATTGTACTATAAATGAAACTGTACTAATTCATAAAAGCAAGGAACTAACACAACCAACCTGCATGACCATTCTCTTGACCCACCTTACCTTATGCCTCTACCCTCTCATAAATTGTTACAGTGTATGTCCCTTATCTGACGTATCTGACTTGTTAAAACAAATATAACGGAGATAATTTATTACTTTTAATGAGCCGTATTTTAACTGAATAATTACTTTCTTTTTTTTAGATATGGCGGAAATATGATGAGGACAGTAGTGGGTTCATCTCTGCAGTCGAACTGAGGGTGAGGGTTTTTTTTGCTTTATTTAGTTTTTTTTGGATAACACTAAAATTAACTCAAATTCAGTATCTCTACAAAAGCGAATGTCTTAAGTGTGTATAGCAGCTCGGAGGAATCTTACTTTATATTTCTGGTCTGGACTACCCTCACAGATGGGAACACAGATATATATAAATAAATCCTGTACGTAGGTCCATAAGTCATTTTTCTCTGGAAATTAAGACATATTTCTTTGTCAAATAAGAAAAATTGGAAATATCATTTTGTTTTTTTAGGTTTTCTTGACCCCTGGAAAGGTTTTTCAGCTTGGTTAACTTGGTTAATATACAACATAAACCATGGAAATATCAAGCTGTATGTTTAAAATGTTTTAATGGTGGAGCTAAAATAATCTCATTTTATTTGTTCTGTATCAGACAATATATATATAGATAATGCAATTAAGAAAAAACATAAAGTACACTTTCCAAAGGAAATGATTGCCCGTGTATTGCACAGGTTGTACAAGGCCATTAGCAAAGTGAAAATATATTGCATTAGGAAACTTCAGAGAGCAAAACTGGTCTGCTGCCAATCTTTTTCTTTTCAGCTAGTTTGTTCTGTTGTTCGTTTTTGAATTCTATTGTTTACAGTGTAAAACCGTAGATGAAAGTTGGAGAGCTAAAATGGATCCATTAGTTGTAATCCCTTCCAAACAGTGAACATGATGCATTATTCTCAAGTACCTGCTACTTCGATTCATAAACCATTTACCCTGTCCCGAAAGATTCTGTTAAATATTGCCAATGGGGTAATCACAGGATACCACATTTATCATCCCTAGGGATCCCTAGGCAAGGGAAAGGTACAATTTGGAACTATGACATTGCTCGTGTGTGACTGAGCCATATGAATGTATTAATTGTTAAATTAATTTGAAAGGGTTAATAGTTTAATCATGTCAATGTGTATTATATATCACAAGAAATTCTGGTGCAGCGTTTAAAAACCAGGGGGGGGGCTGACACCATAAGTCCTACTGTGTGGCCCAATATTATAGTGTCACATAAAGTAACATCGAGTCCCAAATGTTTGGCACACAGTATTCTTATTCTTATTCTTATTACTATGCTACAC
>VKOC01000971.1:0-11791 GCA_009364415.1 Spea multiplicata | reverse complement strand
ATATATATATAATGCATATATATTTATAAGAAGTACTAAAGTCACAGAAAACCATTGGATTGATTTCTTATACAAAGTCAGGGAATAGAGTCATGGGGTCTAGATTCTATTATCAGACTTGTAACTCCAATAACTCCAAGTGCCATTTCTCCAATAGAGTGCAACAAATGTAGAGAAAAAATGAAAAGTCAGATTTTCCCTAGTAATAGAATCTACCACATGGTGAGACACATGCAAGAATTACTATAGTTACCCCCAGTCTTTAATCATTGCAAGATAAGATGTATATTTTTAACTTAGCCTTTTTTGGTTTACTTTACTAAACAGTATAGGTAATGTTAATTATGGAAAAAGAAATCCAAGAATCCAATCTGATTAATCAAATTAAATTGTACGTACTTCCACCCAAACATTTCTTAGTATGCACCAACTATATAAGAGTAATAAAATGCTTTTTACTTACTCACTATAAAAGAAGCGGTAATATTGTTAAACTTAGCTTCCTGTAAGTAATCAAACAGGAGTCCCCAATAGATGTTGTAGATTTATTTGGATCATATGAGGATGGGACCCCATGACAGTTTAGATTTAGACCCTTGATTTGTATTTAAATCACCTGATTTTTAATGACAAATGAATTACAACTCAAAATATTCCCCAGGAAACAGCAGGCAAAACAATGCATTTCTACAAATAATGAGAAATATATCCTCTGCATTATTAACAAACTCTAGTAAATCGAGCCAAGTCTCTGGGAGACACAAAATTCTTCTGTTCCGTCTTTCTGGGTCTTTAATTCTCCATCTAAAGTCACAACGCAATGAAGAAGGTCAACTCACCAACTTTACTGCACATTATAAAAGGCAGAGTCTCGTGAGTTTTGCCGGGCTAATGGGCTGATTTGCATCATAACCAGTTTAAATCAGTGTGATGGAGCTCAAAAGAACGTTCATGTATTTTAAACAGGACATAAATTAACGTGTTGCATGGAGAATACCAGGAACCAGAACATGTTCCAGCCCTTGTAACTTAAAAATGTACTGTAAATATTAGCCAACCTTTTAAGCTGATAGGATGTTTTGGGCACGTAATGATTAAAAAAAATGCTGGTTACTTAAATCGCCCATGGCTCCAAGAATTAAATATTGGATATAGAATTGTAGGAAAGATTTTTAAATGGGAATACAACTCTAATTAACCCTTTGAGGATAAGAGGGGTGTGCTATCTAATATCCATATCAAATGCTTCAGTTGGACCCAGTGTCTCATTCAGTGCCTTATCGACTGAATCCATCCGTGAAATAATTTAGATTTTTCCGATATTGTTTTTAATTTGGTATGGATTAACAGGTTGCATTACCCCGCAGAATTCATACCCCAACACATTCCATATGCTATTAGTGCAAACATGGTGTCAATCAGTTGAGTCAGTGGTTAGTCAACCATGTGCAGCAAAATTTGTACCAGCTGCCTATACGTGGTTAAATTCCAAACTATTTGTAGGTTTTTTCCGAATTGCATGAAACCAACAATTCCCAAAGTACTCATTTGTATTCTTAGGTTGACAAAGTACCCTAAAGCTTTTTTCCAAGGTTTAAAACAAGACACTGAAATTGATATTCCACCTTTAACCCCTTAAGGACAATGCATTTTGAGCCCGTACATGTACGGGCTTTGTCATTAAGGGGTTAATTCTACTGGGTCCTACAATGTTTGTAACGCTTTTTAATAGTATGTGATGCCTATATAAATAAAAGTGGCTGCTTCCATATTATTATTTTAATATTTCAGTATGCCGTATGTAAATTGCGACAGACTAGGAACAAACCTGAGCTTTTTCTGTAGTTGCGGCAGTGTTTGTAGCTTCAGTCTATAATGAGTTTTTTTTCGCGGTGACAGGTGTCATAATAAGACCTCTACTGGATCTACAAGTGCTTGTGAGTTTGGTACAAACTGAGGAGGGCTTTGGAGAAATGGCAGGACTGTTTCTAGGCAACCGTAGTATTTTAATACACTCTTTAAAACACGTTTTTCAAGTGACAGGAAACATTGAGATAAATAAACTGACAGGTTTCTTTTTCTTCTGCCTACATGATGCAGCATTTGGGGATATTTTCAGAGGCCCACTAACTGGAACAGCGCCTACAAGGGCTTGCTTACTCCTGTATCAGAGGCTTAAATGTAACGTAATTACATGTCCGACCAATCACAGTGATCACATGAATGAAGATTTTCTGCTTCTCGCCTCATTTGTTATGATTTAGAGGAGAGAGAAAGAGCATCTCGTCCATCAACGAAAAAAAAATCTGGTGTCTAATTTTTCATCAGATATTGAGCCAATACCCGACATGTGAAATGCCATTGATGACCAGGTTCCACCTCCTAAAATAAGATGTATGGAACCTATCCTTGTGCCCAACAAGCATGTTAGAGTCAGAATCCCCCATTTATTACCACTCCCGGCACCAGATGTAAATATATTTTATTTATTTATTTATTTTTTTGTGCACTCTTTTCTCTCATATTATGGCCAGATAGTTTGATCTTAATTTACTCCATTTTAGTGATTATACACAATGCCCTCCAGAGGTGAGGCCTATTTTATTTATTTTTTTCTAATACATTTTCAGAAATTGTATGCCTCTGAGATGACTCCCTTGTCCTTTTCAAGGTCTGACTTCATTTGTGGTGGTAAATCCCGCAAAAGCGTTCCAACAATGACATAAAGTTATGCAAACTTTGAGAACGCAGTACAGGAAATACTGTGAGGGGTCAGCGTGGCCGACCAGACTCGGTACAAGTGGGAAAATAGTGCTTTTATCCCCCTTTTTTAATAAAGGCTACCACCTCTGGGTTATGGCCAAAAAGGCTGCATGAAAATTATCCAAATGGTCCTGATTAAATACTTTGGGTTTTCTGATTTACAAAAATATATACTTTTGTGGGTGTATTAGAGCTGCAAACTTACCATACTAAATGAAAAAAATCTGCAGTTTTGAACCCTTTATGTAAACCGTACAATATGTGCCACATAGCTGCTGGGAAAGTATGGAAATCCTAAAAAAATAGGGTATTGTCACGCACAGCGTATATTAGAACCTGTAATCAGGTAGAGCAGCGTGTGCAAGTCCAATAGACAGGAAACCAGAGTCCAGTATAGGATAGCCAATGAGCAAGCCGAGGTCAGGAAGCCGGAAGTCAGGATCGTAGCAGGGTAAGCCGAGGTCAGGAAGCCAGAAGTCAGGATAAACGTGAGGAAAGCCAGAGTCAAACGCCAGGAATCGGTATCAGGAACAAGCCGGGTCGGTAACGGGAAATCAACAGGAACGCGTACTGAGCAGACACTATACAGGATAGGTACAACCATCAGAAGGCAAGGCTGGAGTGTTCTGAGGCTCCTTAAATAGGAAGAGGAAGTGCAGACTTCAATTAGCATTTTCCCGCCATAAATTCAAATGCCGTTATGTCACTTCCGGTCCGCGGCCATCTTGAGGTTGGCGAGATCTCAAATTTCTAAAAGGACCTGTAGTACCGGCTGGCGCCACTAGGTGGCGTGCGGAAGAGCGTGTACGTGCGGCAGGACCGGACCAGGTTTCAGAAGGCGGTGGCTGCCGTGTGGAGTTGCGGGGTCTTCCCCGTCCTCGCGGCGGCAGAAGCTGTCTTGCGGAGGAGGGGGGTCTTCCTCTCCTCCGCGGCGGTTGAAGCTGCTGTGGTAGGGCGGGGGGTCTCCCCCTTCTCCTCGGCGGCTGTGGCTGTTGCGGTAAGGTGGGGGGTCTCCCCCTCTTCCGTGGCGGCTGATGCTGCTGCGGCAAGGTGGGGGGTCTCCCCCTCTTCCGTGGCGGCTGAGGATCCGCGGACCCGGAGGGACCGGCAGCCAGGTACGTTACAGGTATTTCCAAAATCAAGACACCTGAATTGATTCATTTTGAGCGTACTTTTCTGTTACTTCAACTAATGTTGTGAAACTAAAAATACCTGAAAAATGTGGGGTTTATTTTTCTTTTTTTCCTCTAGATTACTTATACTAAATGTTGAGCTAATCATGTAACTATGGTATAAAAAAAAGCTACATTGCTCCCTGAAAAAACAATATGTAGTTTAAGTTGTTAATATACATTGTGAGTAATGTGTGTTAACAGAATAAATTCATCTGGAGTGAAAGAATAACAGGACTAGTAAGAACCGACTATCCTACTACATTTAGCTGCTGTCTTTATTGCCCCCACAGGCACAATTATTGAGACAGACAGTGGATAGAGGAATCCTCACTCAAAATGCATGAAGCTACTTCCACCAACAGAAATGTCAAGGGGTGTAAGCTGTTATGTTCTCGCTTCTGTGTATGGTGCCTTCGAGAAAACCTTCGCTAAATTACTAATATCATACAAAGCTATTTGGAAAATTGTTTTATGAGCTTATTCTCTCGGTTTCATTATAATTCGTTTTTGTTACTGTATATTGGCAAAGAGAATTCAGCTGGGGGACATTCCTCTCTCTGCAGAAACCAATTAATTCATCATTAATCTTGATTTAATGTATGCATTTTTCCCTTAATTTATGAATTACAAAGTTCAAGTTCTAACTTTTCTATTTCGATATTCCAGTATTAACTTATTGCCTAAATTGTTTTAAATCTAAAAAAACACCAGAAATTCATGTGCAAACAATACTGGCATTTACCATCTCCCTTATCAAAGGTCTTGTGTCTCATCATTGTCCCCATCCAAAAAGGGGCCAGGTGAGGCCGACAGGTCTAGGTACTAATACCAGTGTCTATAGCACAGCAGCATTAACACTATAATGTACCATAAACACCACCAGTGTCTGCTTTTTTATGACAATTATATTGCAGTAGAAATAGCTGGCCATTCATGTGCTTCTCGTTTTTCTCTGGCTACTAATGCTCCCTCTTCACTTGCCACTAGGTAGATGCCAAGCCATCTTTTTTTCTTTTCAGAAAGCCTGCAACCCACTTTTATAACCACGTAGTTGGCGAGCCGAAGAGTTGTTTTGGAACAATAGTTCTATCCCAGAGACAAAAATATATAAAATATATACACATGCAAACTACACAATGCAGTCACACTACGCAAGACACAAGCATACAAAACAATACACAGTGACTCTACACTATGCAGTCATACTATCCTCCACAAAGTGGTACGGCCTATACATATGAAAACCTTACTTTACCTGAGTACTTTTAATTCATTGATTTATCTCAATCTCAATCACTTAAATAATCAGTTAATTACTGGTTCCAGGTTCCAAGTAAGTTATGAGAGGTTACCCTTTCGGTTTTGTTTGTTTCATCGAGGGTCCCTCTTTGTCCTTGGAAATTTGTACAAATGCGCAAATTAGGCAAAAATTGGTTAAAATAAAAGTTTGTACAAATCCAAACACAAGTCTAACTATGAGTATTTGTTTTATAATTATTGTATACTTATTGTCAATCGGTATAAGTGTGTTGGAGGTGTTCTGTATAAAAGAAATGGATCATGCCAACACAGGGATGTTGATATTTGTAGCAAAATGTGCCAAACCAAAATCAATTTCCTGACCCAAATATATCATGCTGAATTGCGGCAGGTTGCTACAAGTACAAAAAGCAGATATTTAAATATTGCAGCTGGAAGTTTATAACTACAAGCTATGTTTACCATAGGAACGGGATAAAACAAAGACATTTTAAAAGGATGACAATATACTGCTGTCAGTCTGTTTCACAAAACATCACTGTGTGTTGAGAAATATAATATAATGAAACCTAAATCTATCCACTTAGTGAAAAAAAGAATTATGTTGGATTCATCTGACAAATGGTATACATGAAATTTAGATTTCAAAGACTCATTCCCTATATCCAAACCTACTGCTGCATCTTTCTTATTATCTTTTATTTATATAGCGCCAACAATTTACGCAGAGCTCCTTCAAGGGGCATCTCCGACTAAAGTGTCACCACCATGAATACTTAAATAGAACTTAATTGTTACCGCCTCTATCATTTCTTCATAACAACAAAATTATTTAACCCCTTAAGGACAATGGGCGGTCCCTTAACCCATTGAAAACAATGCATTTTGAGCCCGTACATGTACGGGCTTTGTCATTAAGGGGTTAAGGAACATTATCTGGCAAATGATTTAATAGGTACTTGAAGACATCAGTAATGATCAATTCAATGTTGATTTAACACACAACTGGTTGTAATTCCCAAGTTAATGTAAATATTTTACTATATAAAAATTAACAGTTGTAGTCCATCCGAATCGAAACTGATCAAATAATGAAAAAGCACTGAAAACATACTTTTCACATGATTTCACAGTACCATGTGGATAAAGATGGTTATAAATAGAAATTGTATCAAGGGCAGTAAACTGGGGAATACCTTGGATTTTTAAGTAGCCGTCTGATTTCACTCTGCGTAGTGCCCATGAAGCAGCACTCTTAGTTGACACCATAATTCTATACATTTCATCAACGATGCTGCACCAGGATAAAGGTTTTAGAGTTTTATTTGTAGGAAAATTGAACTGGCTCGACTCAATACCATCATCTTTTAAAAGACACACTAACAAAAAGCACTAAAAAAAAATAGGACAAAAACACAGATAATAGTAGCTTAAAGGGGGGACAGCTATTATTACTGTCAAATGCTGGCTGAAACCGTATAAACAATCTAAAAAAATATTTTTTTTTACAGTGGTTATAGAAAATGATGAGACTTGGCTACATTTTAAACTAGTATCTGCTATGTTATAAACGTGTCCTTTCTGTGAATAATTGAAATATTGATGATAATATATAATATATATAATATTTCTATCAAGAGTTTCCTGCATATAAATTATTCATCTTTCAAATTCTGTCTCTGAATTTGTTAGAACGCATGTTTTATCTGCATTATATTTTGTTTCATTTTTCAACAAAAAGGAAATGAATTGAAAAAAAAATGCATTAATGAACCTTGTTCTGAACATGCATAAACTGAATGCCACACTATAATATAACTACAATAGAAATTGCTCCAGAGATTTCATTTTATTTAGAGAACACTGAAATAAACATTAAATGCATGAAAATTCAACAAGATCATAGGGAAATTGATGTAAACTTAAGATATGTCAATATGAGCTAAAAACAAATATTGAATAAATGCTTAGAATTTTATACTAAAGAGTAATGTTACTATAAACATCAAAATATCTTGTTCTTAAAATGGTTCAAAGTTCACATTAAGATATGGTATAATTTTGTCTCTTTATTTTTTTCCTATTAGTTTTTTTTTTTTCTTCCAAGGTATAGCTAGCTAAATAACTGTTGTAACACCAGTTAGTGATTAATCACCCAGATTACATTACACCTAGGGGCTCGTCACAATCCTCAGTCACCTGTCCCCAAATATGTGGGGGCAGATGGGGTGGGTTCATCCTGATTGGCAGGGTTAGGCTGACGGGGATTAACCATTATGTATTTTTTTTAAAATGTATTCATATGATCACATGCAATAAATGACAATTCAGTGTTCTGTGAACACTGGGGTATTAAAATCCTTGCTATTTCTTACTGACACACTTTGATCTTGTATCAGAGAGGAGAGAGATACTGAAAATGTCTCTGAAAATAAATTAATGAAAAAAAAAATAGAGCAAATTTTTCATTCACATTTTTTACATTCACTGCACTTTTAACAGTAAACAAAGGGTTAAGTATATAGCAAATGGTCTCAAAATAAAGCTCTATCTGTCCTTAATAGCACTGCTTTTTCTTCACTAACATAAATGTGTGTATGAGTGAATATCAGAGTGTCAGTGCACATACAGTATGATTGAGTGGTCAAGTGTAAGTGTACATACGAGTAAGTGGTTTTGATCCCCCCCCCCAAATAGGGTCATCTTATATTGAGGCTTTTGTTGCTTTCATTAAAATCCAAAGTTAGGGGGTCATCTTGTAATTGAACAAATATAGTAATAGTCAGCAAGAGCATACCCAGCGAATACAATTCACTGTGTAAAAAAACCCTGTCTCAGGCATAAATCTTGGGGATTGAGAAGTTGGTTGGTAATGTGTAATACTATAAGGAGTCTTTCCCGTCTATATGAAGACCCATATTCATAGCTTCGCATCTCTGGTGGACTCTCCCTGTTTGGTTGAATTGAACATATTTAGGATAGGCTTAGAGGTATTGCCTTCTATTCCTGCTCCTGTGCTACCTGCTGTTTATTTAGGGGATGGACTACCCACTCCAGTGAGTGCAGTGAATGTGTAGTTTGGTAACATTTAAGGAAGTCAAGTAGAGCCAGCCACTACAGGAACAGTAGTGAGGACTTCATCCTCAGGTTCACTTATTTTATTAGTGTCACTCTCTTATTTTATTAGTGTCCTAGATTACGGATCCATTTGAAGACTAGAGTGGAGTGAGATTTTTTCTTTACAGCCTCGACTGGTTTTGTGATCAAATATTTAAACCAATAAATAGTGATGTGCTATCAGATTGTTGTTGAACATCAGGGGGAAAAGCTCATACGTTGTCACAGCTCCAACAACAGATCATCAGCATATGTATATACACTCTGAAGTGTGTGTTGTGAGAGGGGAGTCAATGTATATTCTGATTTGGAGAGGTTAAAAGTGGAAACCTGTAATTTAGTAGTGCTTATCATAATACTTTCCAAAAGTGCTTCATTCATAGGACTGTTTGCCGTCTATGGTGCGAATGTCTGTGAGACTGCTCTTTCAAAACATGTACCCACGACGGCAACCCTTGGGATTATAAGGCTGCTTGTTATACATGTTTTAATTTCATGGATGTCGTATTGAAAATTGATGTTCCACTACATCAAGCGCTGTAGTAATTTGACCTTTAAATCCCTTTGTGTATTTTTCTATTTACTTTTCTATTATGGCCTTCCCTATGATCATTCCTACGATACTTCCGCAATGACTTTTGTTGTTGAGATTCTTGAATAAATGCCATATCTATGTTTTCTTTTAGTAAAGAATCATAAAGAAAAGATCTTTTATACGGTGAGTTCAGCCCTTGCGCATTAATTGTTACTAGTTTAAGGGTCATAAACAAGTTAATAGAAAAAAATGTATGTCAAGTAGGCCCTTAAGCTTTGCCAGATAGATAGTCACCCTAATAAAGGTCCAATATGTTTCAAAATAAAACCCATAGAGGTTAACATTAAACAAAAAATCCATTACACATAGACTACTTATTAACACAAAAACATATATAAAAACATTCATTCTATCCCCAATATTTGGGAGGAGGTCATTTGCAAAAACCTCGTTATGGAGAAAAAAATCCCTGAACCATCTGGGATTATCATCGGGGCCTACATGGTGCTAAAGAGAGAGAGGGGAAAAAAAATCCTGATAATTTTCTTGAATAAACCACCTTTAATAACCAGTAAATAATGACTTGCAAACTATATCTTATGTATAATACATACACATAAAAAGGTTTAATATTGCTAAAAACTAGGGATAATAATGGGGCCAAAAGTGGCTGTTTGCACAACACTATAGTGTAATTGCTATTCTTTTCTTATTCTGCACACATTCAGCATCAGTCTATATTAAACTGTTGGCCTTAAACGTTCGCCATGACCCTGTTAAAGCTTACGTTAATGTAAAAAGGAAAAAGACACATTGGTAAATGTAAATATAATTTTTTTTCTCTCTGTTTAATGGTTTGGAAGCACTGTTTGAAAGGGATTTTCACCTTTCCCCACCTATGAAATTTCGTAATTTTTCAATGATTAAAAATGTGTGAGATTACACCATAGGAAGTTTATAAAAAATCCAGCAAATTAAAATTAATCCTGAAAAATACCTCAATATGTGATAATAGCACACAATAAATTATGAGATAGCAGGTAATTCAGTTTGGGTCTTCTGTGATAATCGGAACTCATAGTAACAGAAATAATGTTTTTCTTTAAGGACACTGAATGTTAGAAAGAATTTAGGCTTTTTTTTCCGAGGAGAAGTACATACAATGTGAATTCTATAGTTCTATGTCTTGGTCTGAAGAAAGGTTTATGGTAATCCTCAAGAACGTTATAATTTTCCTAAAGCTACCTGCATGAGAAAGGTATAAAAGTGGTACAAAACTGCTGTATTAGCTTCTTCACTAACAAAACCAAGATCTGCACATCGCCCATGCCCAAAACCAGTAAATATAAATATACATACAAATACAAATCTACAATACATGACTGAGGAGTTATTAAGTAAGAGCTGCAGCCCTGAAGGTACGATATCTCTGGACAGCGAGGACGATGCACAAATTAAAAGCATCAATTACGAAGCTCTTTAGGGATGAATCTGCATCAGCGATTAGACAATCACCCATTCGATTAAACGATCTGATGCAACTGAATTTTACACAGATAAAAATGTGATTAGAGCATGTGTCGGATGCAAAGGAAAAAAAAGGAATTGGGGTATATATAAATAGCACTGCGGGTTTAACAAGGGAGGTGGACAGAATGGGCAGAGTGGCCTAAAGTTCAGTGCAAGATATATTACATATTTTTTGTAAATTTTACACAAGCAACACCTGCTGTAACTTTTATAGCTGACTTCTGGTTTTTAAAAAATAAATATTTTTGTTGCACATTTTTCTTATTTATTCATCATGTTATCCGATGTGTAGATATGTTTTCATCCTCTTTCTATAATACATTTTTAAAAATGCAGACATTACGTTTATTTTACCAATGGCATATAGTTGGTATTGGCTAGAAAAAAAGAAACTCTGGGTTTTTATAAAGCCCCATACAGTCGTGTGATAAAGAAACCACAAAATCTTTGAATTCTATGGTTTTACATATCAGGACATCATAAAAATCTTTGGTTTCTCAACAGGTCTAAAAATGTGGTAAATACAGCCTAAGAACACATGACATATTACATTGTTTTATGATTTTTTCAACAAAAATGAAGCCAAAATGGAAAAGCCATGTGTGAAACACTAAGCACATGTTAGGATTTGAGAGCTTGTAGAACCACCTTTAGCGACAATAATTTGAAGTAATAGTTTTCTTTATCTCTATTTCACATCATAGTGGGGAAATTCTGGCCCACTCATCTTTATAACATTGCTTCTGTTCATTGAAGTTTGCAGGCATTTATGCACATCTCTCTAAAAGTCTCACCACGCATGTCAAGGAGATTTGAGAATTTGAGGTCTGGACACTTACTAGGCCATTAAAACGTTGATTCTTCTATTTTTCAACAATTCTGTTGTAGATTTGTGAGTGTGCTTTGGATCATTGTACTGTTGCATGTCCCAATGCTGTGCTGCCATGTTCAAGCTAAAGCTTTGCTATAATTGGGTCATGCAACAGGAATAGTTGTAAAGAAGAGTGGGCGCTACGATGTAAGAAAGTCATACAGAAAATGATTACTTTAAATTATTGCTGCGAAAGGTGGTACTACAAGCAATGGAATCCTAAGATGTACTTCGTTTTTCACACATAGCTTCTTCATTTTGGCTTATTTTTTGTTAATAATAAATCATGATACTGCATAATACATAATGTGTTGTTTATCTGAGGCTACCATATAATTCAAATAAAATGTAATTTATTTTTTACACAACTGCACCACTAAACAGGCTGTATGGGCTGGGTTCTTGTTGAGTGAAACAACTCTATTGGTCATCAGCAGGGGGCTCGTCTCCCAATGGTTGATGGCAGATGAGCCCTCTGCTGGCGATCAATAGGGTCGCTCGTACAGACTGTTAAACTCCTGGTGCCGTAACTTGTCCAGC
>VKOC01000970.1:0-13017 GCA_009364415.1 Spea multiplicata | reverse complement strand
CCATGTCTATATTATGAATGCCACAAAATTGAAGACCAGTTTGTCCCAGTTACTGTGACCAGAGTCTGTTCTGTCGTGGAGTGCAGCGCTGTATGTTACTTTTTTGTAATATTTATATACAATGATTCCATAAGTGACAATAATTTAGGCAAGGCAACATATTTATTACGGGGTTTTCAATAAAGGATGATACCTGGGAAATGTGTAGACTGCAAGGAAACTTTAAAAGAGAGGGCATGCAAACTATTTAATAACATGAACAATCTCTTTTGTGTTACAGGGATATATGTTCACAAAGCTTGAAAGTGAGTGCTGTGGATTGTGTGTGCCATCAGGATGTACAATGAAGATGGATAACAACACAATCATAACTCTCAAGGTATAACAACTAGGAATAGTCATGTTTTTTGCCATGGTTCTCAAACCATGGACTTAGAACCATCATGAATGACTCTCAACGTTCTATGGTTGTTTTTAAGATGATTGCCATTGTATGCAAATTTAGATTTTTATGTTGTATGTAAGTATGAATTTACGTATTTACACACAACTACAAATAGCACTTACAACAAAGACACATATTCTTGAGTTTTAAATGCAGGTGGACTCTAACAAACATTTAAGAAGCACAGAAGCAGAATAAGAAGACAAGTCATGACTCTCCAGCTTTAGAATATCTAAGATGTTTCTCTTAAGCATAAATCTATCTAGTCTAACTAGAATACAATTGAGGAAAATACATTTTGCTTCCTTTATACATCTGTATATGCATATAACATTTCCGGCATGTGTTGATATTGTGTTTCTACATTTTAGCCGGGTGAAAAATATACCCCGCTAGACCAAAACTGCGTCTCATACACCTGTAATGATAGTTACCATGTGGTGACAGAGAAAGAAAATTGCCCTGTCATTGACCCAGCAGGTTGCTTAGAGGTATGTTCCCGAATGCCATGACATTTTTATACCAATATAGTTCTTCACTAAACCTACAGAACATTAAAATACTTGTAAGCAGAAAATAATACCAATAACATTACACTTGATCAGCTGAGAAGAAAATGTCGCTACTGTATTTCTTTAATAGGGTTTTGAATACAAAGTGATACCTGGAAAATGTTGTGGCGAATGTGTCAAGGAAGTTTGCACAGTGAAGATGGATGACAACACATCTATAAATCTCAAGGTACATTCACTAGATATGTTCTTCTTCACTAGATATTTCTTGATAATATGTTTGCAGATCTTGCTAAAGTCTAGAACACTGTGAAATTCACAAAACAGTTAACATTGTATGCAATTGCAAATGCAATTTATCTTCGTAAAAGAGGGAGTATGTAGAACATTCTTTTTGCATTTGTTGCAACTGCTTTAGTTTTAATGGATTAAATATGAAGGTATTTATTTATCTATTGTCATCTACAAATAGCACAGAAAACCCTTATCTGATTATTGTGCTTTAATACATTTCTAACATGGGTCATTTGGTGAATTTTCTTTCCTGTTACAGACCAATGAAACATGGTCAATCAGCAACTGCACAGTGGCCAAATGTCATGGAAATGACGTTGTCACCATTGAACCCGTGACATGTCCTCCAGTGGAGACAATCTCCTGTGAAAATGGTTTCCCCCCTGTGAAAGTATACAATTCAGACGGCTGCTGTTACCATTATCAATGTGAATGTAAGTTTCCCACTTACAGATGTGATTTAGCTTTTTGACTATATTTATGAAATTCAGACATAGTCGGTAAGACCTTTATTTCTTCACCATAATCAACATGCTGACACTAAGAAAAAAAATACATAGTTTACTGAAAAAAGTCATGATGATATTTTATATCCTTCAAGAGGCGTATATAACATACCTAATTTTAATATTTTAAATAGTGTTGTGTATTATGGTACTTTACCTGCATTAACACGTTACACTTGGTTACCCCGATCACTTTTTATGTATTATAGGTGTCTGCAGTGGATGGGGTGATCCTCATTATGTCACATTTGATGGAACCTACTATACTTTCCTAGACAACTGCACCTATGTCCTCGTACAACAGATCACCCCCAAATTTGATAACTTCCGTGTCCTTATTGATAATTATTTCTGTGATGCTGCGGATGGTTTGTCCTGTCCACAGTCTCTAATAGTTTACTACAAGTCCAACGAAGTTTTGCTGACTCGTACAATGTTTGAAGGAAGAATGAGAAACAGGGTAAGACTTGGGGAGTATGTCCATCTTAGCAATTATCATTCTAAAAATAGTAGAATATATTGAGTGAGATGCATGGCTTATTTTTAGCAGGTTGGCATTTGGTTTCTTTTAAGAACATCCTGACAAGAGCTTTAGGACACCAGCATCTTTACCTTCAATATTGTAGATCAGATCCCACAAGACATATGAATAACCAAGCTGAGGACCTAAGGCTGTACACTGCATAGTGATGATTCAGCATTGGTGGCTGGTGGAATAAAAAAATCTCAACTAAGATGTTGCTTTGGAATGCATGATGCTACAATATATTTTTGTCATTTTTCGCCTGAATTTGACAATTTCTGTATTTGATTTAACAGATTAGATTTAACCAACATTGGGTAACTCCAGGATTTACCATTGATGGCATTACTGTGTCCAGTTCTGGTATCAACATGGTGATTGAGATTCCGGAAATAAATGCCTACATCTCCTTTAGTGGACTGATCTTTGTAATCAAACTACCATTCACCTTGTTTGGTTACAACACAGAAGGACAGTGTGGTAAGTATTGCATTTTTATTATACACATTGTATCTCTGTTATGTAAGGTTATTTGTTCTTTTTTTTTCATTTTTATGGTCAAAAACAATGCAACTCTGTAAATATTTTCTTCCTTTAATCTATGCATTTTAATAACAGCCCTGAATACGTAATATGAATCCTAAATCCTTGGCTTCTTTTTCTTTCAAATCCACTCGTAATCTATAGGAACCTGTTCCAACAATAGCACTGAGGATTGCAGATTGCCAGGTGGAGAGGTTGTTGCAGACTGTTCAGAAATGGCTACCCAATGGAGGGCTAATGTCTCATACTGTAACCCACCTCCCGAGCCAACCCCAACACCTTCTGTACCACCAACTGAATGTCCACCTTCACCTGTCTGTGATGTGATCCTCAGCGAGTAAGTAATATCCAACTGTGCATTAAATACTTTTTCAGATGTATTTTCTTTCAATGTATAGTAGCATTTGTCATACTTTTATATGGTGTTCATTGCACTGCAAAATGTTGTGCTCTGATCAATGAACTCACTAATTCATTTATTTTATTTTATTTGCCTGTGATATGGGGGACACATTGAAAATCCCTGTTAACAATGTATCTTCTATACTTTTAACAGTGTATTTGCTGAATGCCATGAGAAGATATCTCCAGAGCCTTACTATGAGGGCTGTGTTTTTGATGCATGTCGCATCAGCAACTATTCAGTACAATGCTCCAGCTTAGAGGTCTATGCAGCGCTGTGTGCCTCTATCGATGTCTGTGTGGATTGGAGAGGAAAGTCTGGAGGCCATTGCCGTAAGTAGCTTCGCGGAAACACTTACATTTATGTGGGTTTAAGTTAATGTTACACTCTGTATTCAGGACATCTTACAATAGAAGCATGCCGTATTATTGTTACACCCTAATGAATGTATCCTTGTCTTTTCAATGCAGCATACAACTGCCCAACTGGAAAGGTCTACAATGCATGCGGCCCAGTGTGTCAAAATACCTGCGAAAACAGGTAATAACATCATATAACATCGTATTGCATATTATCTGCTTCCTTGCATGATGAATAGTACATTTTAGATGGGCTTAAATGTCAACTGAAGCTTTTCTATTCTGTTATATATGAGGTCCCCCATCTTGTGATAATATTTTATGTCCTTCTACTAATGAAAGTGTACTGCAGATCTATATGGGTCATTTATAATGGTTGATGTTTCCATCCCAGGCAAGTACCAAGCCTCAGCAATAAAGTCATAGAAGGCTGCTACTGTCCCTCAGACACAACATTGTTCAACACTTACAGTGATGTCTGTGTTAAGAGCTGTGGTAAGTATGGAAAAAGAAATCATGCACCTTGCCCGTCAGCATTTCAAGTGTCTTCACGTAACTAATAACAATAATAATTATAGGTAAATCTACTTGCCCAATAGGCTTAGAAAATTAACCTTTGCAAACCTTCACTTTATGAAGCATTACTAAACAATTTGCAAATCATGAGTTTAGTTAAGTAGAGTAATCTGGAGCCGTGTTGGCTGGTCACATTGTAATTACCAACTACCTGTTCTAGAAAGCTTATATAACATTTCCAACAACTAAAGTAATGTTATTTTGTATGTCTTCCAGCTTGTGTTGGACCCGATGGAATGCCCAGAGAGGTGAGTGACATTTTACTCTTTTAAAATCAAAATGTGAGCTCCCTCTTCTTCCTTCCACACCACTCTCCCTCTACTCTCCTATTTTCTTGTATAAATTACCCATTGTAGCTAAATATATATATTGACACTATGGCATTCCATGTGCAGCCTTCAGAAAAATGGACCAGCAACTGTCAAGAATGTTTCTGTGAGGCCACGTCACTCACTGTACAGTGCACTCCACTAAACTGTGACCAAGTTAAATGTGCAGAGGTGAGTTAGCTTGTTATAATATTTAATCCTGTCCTAGATAAAAGGATTTCCATTACTATATTTATTTTCTTTTATTATTGACAGGGCTTCCAGTTCAAGGAGATGAAAGACCAGTGTTGTGGTGGCACTTGTGAACCGGTGGCATGTACAATGAAGATGAACGATGAAACCACAATTGTTATCCAGGTACGTAGCCATTAAATCTACATTGTGTTCAACATACTGTATGTCACCATAATTTCCATAATTGATAAAGTGAAAAATAATTTGACATATGTCATACAATTGTGTATTTTGCTTTGTTTCCCAGCCTGGTGAGACCTGGAACTCTCCTGTTGAAAAATGCTCCTACTATCAATGCAACAAAACAGATGCGCAATTTGTTATTTTGAGCATAACAAAGGAATGTACTGTCTCCAGCGCAGACGAATGCAAACCGGTACGTCCCAAAAGATTAGCGGGAACAATATTAATATAGTCATAACCCCACATGTTCTTAATGAATGTAATGAGGAACTCAGAAAAGTATTATATGATTTTAATAGAAAGAGATAGCTATGCAATGGTATGAAAAGTGTTAAAGGGTGACTCACGACATGACTAAAAATCTGCTTTTTTACAGGGATACACATATAAATATGTTGAGGGTGAGTGCTGTGGCACATGTGTGCAGGAAGCATGTACAATGAAGATGAAGGACGACTCAATTAAAGATTTGAAGGTATTCGTTGTTGGTCAGCCTAATGGTGGTTTTAAGGGTTCTACATGAGCGTAAAGAAAGCATAAATCCTTACAAAAAAAATCTCCATGCATAGTAAATAAAAAGAGAGCAAAGGGGAACTGTTCTGAGCCCTTGCACACAAATGTAGGTATTCAAATATATAAATTAATTTAAATATTGAACACAGCAGAGAGGTGCAATGCCTTCCTAGTGCTGCCATTAGTCAAAATGAGAATCATTGAAGCAGAAGATTGTTCATCATTCTCCAGCCTCAAATACCCACCTTCATGTAACTTTCTTCTAGTTAAAACACACACTTGATGTAACACATCGAAACTGTTAATATCTAGCTAAATATGTAGCTAAGGTGTTACGTATTTAAGAAATGTACAATATGTACATATTAAAGAAACTTGGCACAATTCTGATGTTGTTCTCGTCCGTGTCTACCTGGGGGTCATGGATGTTATACTATAACTGAAGATCTGGATTCCTTATGAAAACTGGAGTCTTATATAACATATGTAAAAAAAAAAAAACAAGATTTTCACATTGTAATTCTACATTTTAGCCTGGCGAAAAATATACCCCACCAGACGAAAAGTGCGTCTCCTACATCTGTACTGACACTTATGATGTGGTAACAGAGAGAGAAAAATGTCTTGTCGCTAGTCCTACAGACTGTTCCGAGGTATGTGCTAAGTGACTGTTTTTAATTTATTCATTTAGGAAATTTCTATATTAAAATATTGCTTACCAATTCAATAGAAAGAGACATTGATAATGCTAATAAAGTATATTCCTTGGATGGTAATGCTGCCATAAAGTATCAGCTCAGTGTGTTGTTTGAGCAGAGGAAGTCACCCAAAATATCACATGACTGGCAACAATGGCGGCCTCCAGGTCTGCAGATGAAGTTGATTGATTAGAATGAAATGATATGAACCCATTTCACTCAGTCCTATCCTACATTATGGTATTCAGAACTGTATTTTATGCTTGAGGAGCAACATATTTTATTCATGGGACATCACCATTAATAATTCTATGTTATTAAAGATGTTCTTAAAAGAAAAACTGAACCATCTCCTTTGTGTTACAGGGATCTAAGTATACAAAGGCTGAAAGCGACTGCTGTGGATCTTGTGTGGCAGAGGCATGTACAATGGCAATGAAGGACAACTCCACTAAAGTATTACAGGTATTCAGACCACTCTGCCACATTCTGACTTTGTAAAATCTATTTCACGTTAATTATATATGTTGTGAATATTTTCAAGGTAAATACATAAAATTGAACCTTGCTGACATTCATAGAATCGGTCTCTTTTTATGTTTTTTTTTAATTATTATTATTATTATTATTTTTAGCCTGGTGAAAGATACACTCTGCCAGAAGAGAAGTGCACCTCCTACATCTGCACCAATACTTATGATGTGATAACAGAGAGAGAAAAGTGCCTTGTCCTGAGCGCAGCAGACTGTTCAGAGGTATGTGCTGCATTTGCTATTAATTTAGTGTAGGTAATTACGGTAATTACTTACACTAATTAATTAGTGTAGGTAATATCAAATGTAACTTAATAATCAAATTATGTTAAACAGATATTATTATTAGAATAATACTAAGAACAGTTGATAAAACCCTATAGCTGATTGCAGGTAATGGATTTTAAAAATCAATATAATTAATATAATTTATTAGACGCATTTGAATATAAGATGATGTCCGAAAAAATGCTATAGAGAAGGGTGGCTTGTAGTATCTAAAATTGCTAACAATGTAAATCACTTCTTTTGTGTTATAGGGATATAAGTATACAAAAGCTGAAAGTGACTGCTGTGGATCATGTGAGCATGTGGCATGTACAATGAAGATGAAGGACGAGTCCATTAAAGTTTTACAGGTATTTAGTCTTCAATTCCACACTTTTTTATTCCAAAAATATTAATCTTTAAATATGTTAAAAACTGTTGCCTGATGGACTACAGCTGAAGAACTCAAGCTTGGTCTCTATTAAACATCAGCAGCAATATGTACTTTTGTAACATTTTTATTTTACATTTCAGCCTGGTGAAAAATACACCCCAGTAGATGAGAAGTGCATATCCTACATCTGTACTGAGACTTATACTGTGGTAACAGAGAGAGAAAAATGCCTTGTTGCCAGCCCATCAGACTGCTCAGAGGTATGTGCAAAACAGCAATTGTAGATGTGGACTAATGAAGATAGGAGGAAGGGCGTCAACGTGTACGTTTGTAGGTATCCCTAAAGAAGTGGATCAAGAGGGATTTTTTGAAGAATCAAAGGCAAGGTGAAAAACTGATAGGCAAGCATCTATTAGAACTAGCACAGGGCAGACAGAGATCATCCGATGAATGGAGAGACCACTTAGGGTTCTGTTTAGGGATGAGCGATGAGATGTAAGTAGGGGAAGCGCTGTGAAGAGCTTTGAAAGTAAGAGTCAGGATTTTGAAACAAATTCTGAAGCAGACAGGAACCCAGTCAAGAGGCAGACAGAGGGCATTGGTAAAACGATGGGAGAGAACGATATGTCTGACAGCAGCGTTCATAGTGGATTGTAGAATGGCGAGACGAGTATGAGGGACAGCACCTAAGACAAGGTTACAATCGTCAAAGAAGATAATGAGGGCATGGACAAGAGAAAAAAATATTGATATTTATTAAGCAGTTTTAAATAAAGGGTGATAAGATGTTGTAGAGAATGTAAGGAAATTTCAAAAGACAGTGCTTGCCAAAAATAATGAATCATCTCTTGTTGTGCTACAGGGATATACCTATTCAACATCTGTGGCTGACTGCTGTGGCAAATGTGTGCAAGTGGCATGTACCATGAAGATGCAGGATAACTCCATTAAAGTCTTGAAGGTATTTGCTGTACATTTCTACATTCCTAATTTTTTCTCAGACATATTCAACTTAAATTAAGTATAATTGATTGACAGCATACATAATTAACAAAACACTCTCTCGGTATGCAAACTCTAAAGACGATCTCCGGATCTCTAGAATATATTTATAAATTTTGCTTACATTCTTGGAACTGGTCATTGTTTTATGCACTGCTTCTCAAACCGTTGTAAAGGGTGATAGATGAGTGTAAAAGAGATGGATTTGATATTGTTCTTTTCAATTTTAGCCCGGTGAGAAGTACACACCAGCAGACCAGAAGTGCACATCCTACATCTGCACCGATACTTATGACCTGGTAACAGAGAAAGAGAAATGTCTTGTCGTTAGCCCAGCAGACTGCACAGAGGTATATGCTTAATGACAGCTACATTTATCATTCATTTATAGCATTTCTATACTAAATAAAGCTACACTAGACCATTGATAATGACATTTTATATATATTTTTAATAAATACATTTATTGTAGAGATAGAATTACTCTAATATAACAATATATATATATATATATATATATATATATATATATATATATATATAATAATACTTAAAATGGATTTTTTTCATATAAATTCATAGAAGTGTCAATAAATAAGCCACAGGTATATTTCACAGTTTTTTTATGAACTTGTGTTGTTTGATATATTTTTTTATGAAAAGGTTAAACAATAAAGACAATTATATATTTACCTAGTGAAGGGCACTTATGCTTCTTGGTACTTATGTTTCTTGGTTTCAGAGCTAGGAGAGCAGAAAAATTAGACAGAAATCTTGTTTTCGAGCTCCATTACCTAAAAGATGCATGCTTCACTTGATAAGCAGTAAAATGGCGCTAGAGTACATACAAGTAAATACACAATTTTGTATTTTGTAATACACATACAAGTTGTGTGATAAATCTTTGAACGTAAAGGGCATCCAAGAATGAATCTTCTCTTTTGTGTTACAGGGATTTAACTATACAAAATCTGAGAGCGACTGCTGTGGATCCTGTGTGCAGGCGGCATGTACAATGAAGATGAGCGACAACTCCATCAAAGTGTTAAAGGTATTCAGTCTATATTTCCACATCCAACTTTAATTGTATATAAAGTAGTTTGTTTTTATTTTTACCTTCCTGTTTTATTGGACATTTCATACAGTGCAACCACTTAGCAGACAATGTTAGCTGACGGTCATAGATGTTAGACCTGGCCTCCTTTGGACATCCACAGCTATATGTATATCACATCTCTAAAATAAAGTGAGCATGGTTTTAATTATGGTTTATTTACTTCGTAGCCTGGTGAAAAATACACCCCAGCAGACGAGAAGTGCACATCCTACATCTGCACCGAGACCTATGACCTGGTAACAGAAAAAGAGAGGTGCCTTGTTGTGAGTCCATCAGACTGCTCAGAGGTATGTGATAAACGACAATCAAATTTTGCCATTAATACACAGCATTTCCATACACAGAAATACATAATGGAGATTATTTGTAGATGAAATGTTTTTTTATGGATAGAGAATCAATAAAATATCAAAAAATAACAATTCCAGAGGTGCTAAGATTTTAGGAATTGAACAAAAATATGGTTACTTATTACAAGGTTTTGGATCCAAGATGATAACGTAGGAAATGTTGTGGAGAATGAGAGAGGGTGGCTTGTGCGATGAAACTATGGAAGACAGGGCTCACAATCTTCCTAAAATGTGAATGATCTCTTTTGTGTTACAGGGATATAAGTATACACAATCTGAGGGTGAGTGCTGTGGATTATGTGAGCCTGTGGCATGTACAATGAAGATGAAGGACAGCTCCATTAAAGTATTACAGGTATTTAGACTACTCTTCCATACTTTTAAAAACATTAATATTATTTTTTTTACTTTCCTAAGGTACAGCCACTGGATCTCTATAGTACATTTACAAGTCTTATATTAATATAATTGGTCATTTTTGCAGTGGTTCTCAAGCTGTGTTCTGAGGGCACTTAGTGGTCACCTACCATGATGGTTTCGGTGATATAGCATAACAAAATAATACCCTAAAACTGCAAATGTCACCTTTTAACATGTGCCAGGCGTTATGAACTTCATATAACAATGTAAAGGAGAAAGTATATATGCCTATGGGAAAATGATCCATACATAGCTTTTACTCTGTATCCATGTATATTACTACAACAATGAATAGCACCGAGCATGGCGCTCCTTCATACGCTTCAGAGCATTGCTGAGGTTGTTCATAACCAGATTTGGGAACCAAAGAAGAAGAAAAAGATGAATCATTCGGGTCAAGCTCTGCAATATCCAATTTTCTTACCCTAATTTTTATGTAGTTGAACTGCACTATGATCTAGAAGTTTCAAAAAAGCCAGAGGTCATGGGTGTTATTACTACTGAAGCGATAAAACATGGCTTCCTTTAGACGACTGCACCAAATAATTTGAAAATAAAGAAAGCATAATTTTCATTTTGGATATTTTACCTTTTAGCCTGGTGAAAAATACACCCCGGCAGACGAGAAGTGCACATCCTACATCTGTACTGAGACTTATACTGTGGTCACAGAGATAGATAGATGCCTTGTCATTACCGCAGCAGACTGCTTAGCGGTATGTGCCAAATCACATTAACATTTAAAATTAATATTTAAAATTTGTGTAATAAACGAATGTCTTAAAACGAGCCACCTATTTTGCGTTACAGGGATATAAGTATACAAAAGCTGAAGGTGACTGCTGCGGAGCATGTGAGCCTGTGGCATGTACAATGAAGATGAAGGATAATTCCACCAAAGTTTTGCAGGTATTTAGTCTGCATTTTCACACTACCAGTTTTTATTTAAAAGTATTCTACTGTAATTCCTTATTTGTTGTTTTCCCATTTCCCTTTTTACTTATGGTACAATAGGTTCTCTGGTTTTCTTTTATCCGTTGACAAGTCTTGTATACAATTGGTTATGTTTTTGCTATTCTTCTAAAACCGTGGTTTGAGCACAAACATTGGTCACTTTACATGCCGGTTTTTCATTTTCATGATCAGATTTTTTACCATTTACCATGTAAATTTAGGTATCAATTTGCACACATGTTTTTTTTATTGGCCTACTATTACTAGTAGCACAGAGGTTGAATGCATTTCTAAGATGAATCCATACCAGACCTTTCAGTTGAAAGTCATGGATGTGGATCTAGAGATGAAGAAACAGAACTTGCCTTCATTTTGAAACCTCATTTATATATATAGTATTTTACAGAATAATTTTGGATATTTTACATTTTAGCCAGGTGAAAAATACACCCCAGCCGACGAGAAGTGCACCTCCTACATCTGCACCAATACTTATGACCTGGTAACAGAGAAAGAGAAATGTCTTGTCATTAGCCCAGCAGACTGCTCAGAGGTATGTGATAAATGACAGCTACATTTATCATTCATTTATAGCATCTGTATACTGCAATATGACTTAACTAAATTAATGGAAAACAAAAAAATATTTCTAAATATAAACAATAACAGCAGATATAAATTCAATGTAAAACAACATTTTATTACGTAAATAATTATTAATTTAATTAAAAAAATGGCATATCTTGCTTATAATAATATAGTGATAATCATATAGAATGTATTAATGAAGCTAATGATAAGGAACTGAGCAAAATATTGATATTTATTAGATGGTTTTAAATAAAAGGCAATACAATGTTGTAGAGAATGTAAAAGGATGGCTTGTGCAACAATTTCAAAAAATAGTGTTTGCAGGCTGGCCAAAAACAGAAAATTATTTTTGTGTTAAAGGGATTTACCTATTCAACATCCGAGGCTGACTGCTGTGGCAGATGTGTGCCAGTGGCATGTACCATGAAGATGCAGGATAACTCCGTTAAAGTTTTGAAGGTATTTGCTGTACATTTCTACATTCCCATTTTTTCTCAAACATATTGAACTTTAATTTTAATTGATTGACAGCATATATGACAGCATATACACAATTAACAAAACATTGATTTTTTTTATTCCAAAATCATTCTGCTTTTAGTTTGTATATCGTCGTTGCTTTATGGTTTTATTTTAACTCTCTCATGACTGTTGTAGCTTCGATTCTCCGGGCCAGGCTTAACACCCCATTCAAGCCCCCCAATAATGACACCACACCATAAATATGGATGAGAAAAGGCCACAGCCAATTTTATTTATTAGAGTCATTGTCACGCCAAAACCTGAAACAATAAACATAGGTGCGTTAACAAGGACAATGACTCAAACACCAACATGTAAATATATACAATAAACACTCAAGCTTGCCAAGCAATCCAGGTACCATAACCAAATGCCACTTAAGGAAGGGACATACCGAGATGCCCCCACCCTGACCTGAGGTTCCAGCACTGACAGCCAAGAACCTCCCACCAGATGTTACCAACCATTCACTTACCACCACATTAACCCCCTGGATACCTGGCAAGCTGCCGCCCCACAGACTGTGACAAACGACACAAACCTACAAACAAAAGAAAAAAGGGAGGGAGGGTGGTACACGCAACCAGGTAAGCTAACCACAAAAAATGGTTCCTGAGCCCGGGAAAGCAACCACTTATATAATCTACCCCCAACTCCACCCCCAAAATTCCCGCCAAAAAGCCTACCCCTCCTCCGCACAACAGTCAAGGCCCACTATAGCCCATGCTGGCCCCCCCGTGGGCATCAGT